>JZKD02S1939656.1:841748-856925 GCA_000966675.3 Picea glauca
ATGGTGGTAATGAAGCCTATTTCTACAAATAGTAATGTGAGTTTTAATGGCGTATATATTTTGAAGAAGATGTAATTGAGTGAGTCTTAATTGTCACAAAATTAATGGTTCCAAAGGGTAATGTCTATAGATATCCACACTCCCCTCGCATTGTGGGAGGGTCATGCTATCCACACTCCCCTAAATGTGTGATGATTAATGCTAGTTGTCTACTAGAGATGTTAGGTCGAAAGGTTTGATGGTTTCACATTTGGATTATATCTAGAGTTAGATCAATATAGTCGAAACTCCAACATATTTCAACAAAGGAAGGGATGGGAGATGCGAGATGGAATTAAGGGAGGGGTGATTCTAAGTCAATTGAGGATCACATTTGGGATTCAATATGCCACTCCTTGTTTCCTCTCATAGTTCCTACCATGTTTAAATTATAATAATTCAATTTTAAATATGGATGAATGTTGAATTATTATTATTTCTTTAATGAAGATTATTTGAAGTTTGATTTACTTTAGTTATTTGTATGCATGATTAGTTGTGAACATTTTTAAAATTACATTAGGAACATCGCTTTTTATTATCGTCTATGTGTGTGCTAGCTATGCCTACATATCCAACACACATACAATATTATGGTTCAATAAAGACATTAGTTACTAATGTATAGGTTATTAATGAATTGTCAATTTGAAGTTATATTATATGAATATAAATATCATCAATAAGATAATAATTAGTTCCCATCTATAAATATTATATGAATTTATAATAAATGAGTATAATAATCAGTTCCCATATAAGACTCTTTTATTTCTATATTAGAATGTATTATCCAAAATGAACTATTCGTTATAATTATTCCTTTATTTAAAGGGTCTCTACAATTGGAAAAGACCAATTAATGAATTAATTAATAAGTTGTCAATTTGAAGTTATATTATATGAATATAAATATCATCAATAAGATAATAATTAGTTCCCATCTATAAATATTATATGAAGTTATAATAAATGAGTATAATAATTAGTTCCCATCTAAGACTCTTTTATTTCTATATTAGAATGTATTATCCAGAATGAACTATTCGTTATAATTATTCCTTTAGTCAAAGGGTCTCTACAATTGGAAAAGACCACCAAAGTTGGAGACTGGTTCCTTTTTGAGCAGTTTACTATGATAAGAGTCTATGGTTTGGAAGAGAAGCCATATCATAAGTGATTGTTGAATTTGGTTGTTCTAGAGACTAAAAAAGTGAAATTCATTCAATTACTGACAAAAAATCCAAGCATATTAAATTAAATATTGATCGGATGAATTTCAAGGAAAAACCAAATCTACACAAGTAGGCACAAAGACTAAACATTCAACCATGAATCAATCAACTCAGAGATAAATAAGGGATAGACAACAGAGAAAATTCTTATCCTTCACTCATCATCCATGCATAGAAAAGAAGGGCATTTGAATTTATAGGTATTTAAACACCGAAGTGACGATCATCGATTCGGCTCCTGGCCGACTGCTTAGGCACAGATTGATGACTAAAGGGATAAGGGACGAAAGATAAAAAAAAATAATATTTTCATAATAATCAATAAAACCCACATAGAGAAGTCATTGAAATAAGAAGTTTGGTTCGCCAAGGGATTGTCATTCAACTCAGAGGTTTATCATTCACAATGCAGAGTTTGTCAATAAAAATGCAGAGATGTACCCAAGTTCAAGCAATTAAAAACGCATAGATAAATTGAAGGTTTAATCAATCAAGCCGTAGAGGCACTGGCTCATAAGAAGGCGCAAAGACTAAACATTCAACCATGAATCAATCAACTCAAAGATAAGTAAGGGATAGAAAACATGGAAAATTTGTTAGCACAGGGGAAGACCCAGGGTTCAATGCTACAACAACGCACCAACAAAACCCTAACTACCATCCCTTTCGGCAACACCTATGAAGCAGATGAAGTCTCACCCGAGGTAGAGGAAGGGGTGTCTGCGAGACTCAGGTGTATGCAACCTTAGCTGGGATATAGATCTATGATTATGCTACTTAATAGAGCACTTTTCTCCATCAGATCCTCAATATACAATCAATACCTACTTCGCTTGATAAAACAGAGCTTCGCATCATTCACACTGATCTAATGTAGTTAAGTACTTAGCACGAATAGGTTGATTAGATCTATCAGAAGAAAACACTAAGCACATTCATAGAAGTCAGATCTAACATTCTTACACATCATTAGCACAAAGCATTAACAAATTTATCTATCTCTATCAAAGTACTTAGCAAGAGAGTCATAAACACATTAGGACAAGCACATAGCATAACAACAAAGTATTTACGTGGTTCACCCCCACCCTGGGGCTAAGTCCACCAACTCCTCTTCTTTATTGTATTCAATCAATCAGTTACAATCACAGAGCCTCAAAAACCTTACGCCACACAGGACAAAAGATCTGCGCAGCTCGCTAGAACCTTCTTCCTTGCGTTACATCACCAAGGCTTCCATAATTTGCTACAAGGACCTGCACTTATCTCTTCAAGTCTCTCATAGTCATGCACAAAAAACTTACAGAATCTACTTTCACTTAGCATACATTCACATCACATAGATGCACCACTCCTCTATCTAGCATAAGAGTCTATTTGTGTATTACAAAATAGGCCTAAACATGGGTAAACCCATGGGACAAAATCCCATTCCTGTTACATATTCCCATAACCCAAAAAGGACCCAAAAAGGGGTCAAGGTCCTGCAATATCTACTTCGTCTTGCGCTCCTCCTTCAACAGGATGTTGAAGTCCAAAAATAGGTCAAACTTGACCAGATATCAACAAAATCTAGTCAAGGGCCAATAGGCCCCCAACACTCACCTGTGACTCGTCCCGAGTCACTCTGATGTAGGAAGTTATGCTTCGAGCTTGGCTCGAAATTCTTTGACTTGATGTTGTTCTACGTGCTCTTTTTCAACAAATTCTTGAATGAATGAATCATTCATAGGTCCTTCTAGGAGCTATTCTTCCACGGTGCTAACCTGCTCCAGTTCTTCTCCCTGGCCTTCTATCTCTATAAAAAACTGATAGGCCTTATCTTGTACCAGTTGGAGTTTCTGAGTTATCTCCATAAATCTACTCTGGATATTATGGATTTGTTGCTGAGCGATTCGATGCTCTTGATATATCTTCATTCTCTCCACAACTGATAGATACTTCAGTTGTTCCTGTAGTGTTTCTGCGTGCTACTTCACTTCCTGGAGTTGCAACTCTAGTTCCTGCAACTCTAGGTTCTCGGTAAGTTTCTCATATGTCTGAGCACTGTGATCAATGAATTGATTGCATTATGATGTAAGGGGCTTCAGTCTTTCAACTACACTATGGGCAGTGGCTTCTTGCTAGTCTCTTAGCTCCTATGGAGTCTCTGGTACAATGCATAGCTCTAAATCTACTATGCACTACTGGAGCTGCTGGATCACTTTTTCAAGTTTCGCTACTTGCTTTGTGACTTGATCCTCTGCCTTTACTTCTATGACAGTCACAAAGAGAAGTGTTATGTTGACCATTTCCTTCACTTCAAGTTGCTCGGTGAGAAACTGTTCCTTGTCTCACTGTAGCTGTTCCTTTTCTTCATCGAATTTTTCTTGGAGAGTGCTATTTTCCTGTTCAGGAGCTCGACACTATTCTACAAGTACTTCATGTACTTGTACCAAAGCTTGGGTTTCTTGCACTGTTTCCTCTTGCGCTCGTCAAAGAAAAACTTTGAATGCATCAGCTATTCAGTGGAGTTGAGATGGCTCATCTCCCACTTTTGTCTCTCTCGGTGAAGTGAAGACTACGCAACTCGATTGTAGGGCTTGTTGTACTCCTCAGAGTTCAATCGTGATTCGAACATACAACTCCTCTTGCTTTTCTACTTGCTTCTCTACTATCTTCAGTGAAGCATCATTCAGTGCTGCTACAAGGAAGCCAAAGTTATCAGAGGTGAGGATGGTCTTCATATTCGTCATAGTGGCCTTCGATTTCTTCTAGGATGAAGGTTTTAGAGGCAAACCTTTCCTCTTTTTTAGGGATCATCCTCGTCACCCTGATGCGCTTGACCTCTGTGTCATTCAAATATGCATCATCACCTCCTTGCTCAGGTGATATGGAAGCGGTCTTCAAGGATGTGCTTTCTAAATCATGGACCTCTTCGGTCTTCTTTATCTTGCTAGGTCTGGGTGTATTTGCCACAGTTTCTGGATTGTCTATATCGGATATCTCCGCAGGGTCTGCTAGAATGAGGAGGTCTGCCGAGCAATCCTTGGTGATCTCCTCCAAGTCATCCTCCGTTAGTTTGTAATAGGATTGAATTTTCTGCTTCTGCTCATCAGTGTGCATTGTGATGTAAATGAAATGGTGGTCCATGCTAAATTTCATCAAAGGTCAGAACCTTTGTAAAGTATTCAGAGTTATGTGAGGTGAAAACTATATGGCTACCTTCAACTGGCTATAGTATGTGTGAAATACAACATTGTATTTCCATTGTTTATTCATGTCACTTGAATACCATAGTGTGATGAACTTTGCAGCCAATGGTTCAAAGGGATCGATGTCCGGGAAGGTCGCACCTTTTGACATCTCCCAGGAAATGAAAGCGATCAGGATCAATAGCCAAATGAAATGGAATTCATATCCTTGATCTTGGGATTCTCTGAAGACTAGTTCTAATTGGTTCACCAGGTACTTCACCCAATTCATTTGTAGGCCCTCTGTGCACTTCCCTGCGAGGTCGACTACAAAACCAGTCACTTGAGTGGGTTTATTATTGCGTACTAACTTTCCTGCGATCAATTGACAGGCGAGGCACACTGCACCACTCTGGATAGAGGCTACCTTGTAGCCTCGCATGCCCTTGTCAACATCACCGTAGGTGTCCTTGATCCTTTGAGCTAGAGCAGGATCCATTGTTTTTCCTGGATAGAAATCCTATGGGTCAAGGCCTTGCATACTTATCCCTGTGATCTAATTTATCAACGTCGGATCCACTTTTATGCGATGGTTTAACCATAGATAACATCCATGGTAACAATACAACAACAATTTCACAGATGCATTCACCTTCTGGTGTCGTCCAAAGTACGAAATCTTCATAATGTTCAACAGGGTGGATTGTGCGAGGTTGTGGGTCCATGACTGAGGGACGATCTTTTAATTATTTCCCTTTTTTCTGGTCAGGTACTTATGCATGGCGAGCATGTCGTAAAATTTCCTTTCGCCAAGGTTGAATTCGCTAAACTTCAACGCTACAATCTTTTCTTGGTCTGTGCGAACTATGTGTATCCTCTTCGGGAGGTATGTAGTGACCAAGGCATACTCAAAATCTATAGGTACACTGTCACGGTTTAAAACACCGCTCAAAGGTGGTATATAAGTAGGTAATATGCTCGAAATCAACTTAGCATTCGCGAGATCATCCATGTGCTTAGTTCACTTCTCATCTGGTGGTCGGGATGGTCCGACTCGAGAAGTTGACGGAGAGGCTGACAGTCCTCTCGTGGATGATTCTTGTACCCCTGTGGATAATCCTCTCTCTGACATGACTCTTTCAGTCATCAGGTCGATCAAAACATCCTCAAGAACTCTTTCTGCAGTGCTCAACTCGTTCGACATACATGGTCGGGGTTAGCAATCTTAGGTTTAGGGGGTAGCTTAGACACAGTAATGAGAGAGAGAGAAGAAGCATGATGATCATGGTATAAACTCAACGTAGTCTATGGGCTCAAATTCTCAATTCGAAAAAGTGTTCTCAGTACATGGCGCAGTGGGATAAATAGGTAACTCAGTCAATTGAAATGAGAGGCACAATGTGCCACTCTGGATAGAGGCTACCTTGTAGCCTCACGTGCTCTTCTCAACATCACCGTAGGTTTCCTTGATCCTTTGAGCTAGAGTGAAATCCATTGTTTTTCTGGAATAGAAATCCTGTGGGTTAAGGCCTTGAATACTTAGCCCTGTGATCTGAGTTATCAACATCGGATCCACTGTTATGCGATGATTTAACCATAGATAACTTCCATGGTAACAAGACAACAACAATTTGACACATGCATTTACCTCTTGGTGTCGTCCAAAGTGAAAAATCTTCATAACGTTCAGCAGGGTGGACTATGCGAAGTTACGGTTCCATGATTGAGGGACGATCTTCAAATTCTTTCCCTTTGTTCTGGTCAGGTACTTAGGCGGGGTGAGAATGTTGTAAAATTTCATGTTGTCGAGGTTGAAGTCGCTAAAATTCAACGCTGCAATCTTTTCTTGGTCTACGTGAACTGTGCATATCCCCTTCGGGGGTACGTAGTGACCAAGGCATACTCAAAATCTCTAGGTACGCTGTCGTGGTTTACAACACCACTCAAAGGTGGTATATAAGTAGGTAATATGCTCAGAATCATGTTAGCATTCGTGAGATCATCCTTGTTCTTAGTTCGCTTCTCATCTGGTGGTCGGGATGGTTTGGCTCAATCAGTTGATGGAGAGGTTGGCAGTCCTCTTGTGGATGATGCTTGTACACCTGTGGATAATCCTCTCTCCGACATGACTCTTTACGTCATCAGGTCTATCAAAACTTCCTCAACAACTCTTTCTGCAGTGCTCAACTTGTTCGACATACATGCTCGGGGTTAATAATATCAAGTTCAAGGGGTAGCTTAGACACAATAATGAGAGAGAGAGAAGAAGCACGATGATCATGGTAGAAACTCAACATAGTCTATGGGCTCAAATTCTCAATTGGCAAAAGTGTTCTTGGTGCGTGGCGCAGTGGAATAAATAGGTAACTCGACAATGGGTCGCTTGCAACGGATATAAGGTCTTCTTTAACTTGGTTTGTCCATTATGGCATGATATCAATGGTCGGATGGTGAGCTGGCTAGCTATAAATGGTTTTATATCCATTAAGAGCATTGATCTAACAGTTATAATGTTTCCCAATAGTTATATTACTTCACCATGGCAAAGTGCCATTTGTCGCTGTTCTGATATCCCGACGAAGCTCCAATTTTGCAAATTTTCCTTCTATGTGGTTCCCTCTGAAACCTTTTGTAACCTTTAAATCTTAGCCCTCTTCTTACTTAGATTTCTATCCTTCTTCCTAGTGAGATTCTTCTCAGTATGCCTTTTTCCAATCTAATTCTTATCTTTGTTTGACATAGTCACTGCACGCTGCTGATATTCTTTCCTAGGATTTAGGGGTAATACCTCTTATTTATTTGGAGTAAGTAATTCAGTCTCTTGTGGGTATTCTAATGTTCTTGCAGCTTTGACATCTGGGTCTCTAGTGTGAAATATCTTCAATCTGTTCTCCTGTCCTTCAATCAAGTGTGTGATCCTTCCGATCATGAAATCTTTTAATGCTTGTTTCTTCTGCTCCAAAACTTCTTCTTCCTTCTTTTGTTTGACTTGATCTCTAACAATCCAAGGTTTTCCTAGTAACATGGTGAACGGGGCGTTGTCTTCAATAAATTTAATAATCTCAAAATCTTCTTCTGTCGAAGTTCCATTGGCATTCATAGGTATCTGAGTGAGCTTCCCACATAGGTTTACCAATTTTCCTCTGAATAATCCTATTCCTCCTGATGAAGGAATCATAGCAGGCTTCCATATGGCTTCCCAAGTTCTCTCTATCATGATATTCACCCGTGTTTCCTCATCCATAACACAGTCAATGTCGACGTCTCCTATTCTTTCTTCGATGCATTCTTTTTCTTTGAATATCCCTGATAAGTTGATATGTCGGTGGTCATCTAGGGTTTCTTTCATCTATAAAAATACTTTCTCTGATTCTTTCTAGGATTCTTCCATTCCTAGATCTGCCTTAGGGTTTTCTTGATTTAGGTTCATTCTTTCAACTTTAGCAATCATTCTAGGGAAATCCAACACTTCATGGTCCATAGATTTGCAACAAAGACAACTAGGTCTTCTTCCAAGGCATTCCTTAGCAAGATGTCCTGGTCTTATGTAGTGGTAACAGAGTGTTAATCCTCTTTTTTTTTTAAATGATCCCCAACTTCTCTTGTACTGCGCGCTAGGAGCATAGGAGCTAACCTGCAACAAATTCTCACTAGGATCCTGCATCCATTTGTTAGTCCAAACATTCTTTCTATGCATAGGTATAACATATCTTTCACTATTCTCTTCAGATCTATTAATATCAAATATTCCTTCATCTATCAATACCCTAGTTTTTGAACTAGGAAAGACTCTATTAAACATACCTAGATTCATACGCTAGAAACAAAAATTTCCACTTATCTTACTTCTATAGAGCACAAAGCTTCCAGATCTAAAACTTTTCACTATTCTTACCTTTATCAGAGAACAGAGCTTGCAGGTCTTACCTCTTTTAATCATAAATTCTCACTTTTACCTTTATTAGAGCACAAAGATTTCAGATCTTGCTTTTCTCCTTCAGATCCGACTTCTTTTATTCAGATCAAGCTTCTTTATTTTAGCAAAAAGCTTTGTAAATCAAGTAGAATACTGCACATTAGAATGAAAGATCTATGCACAGAGCTTTCACAACTTTAGGATGAATATTTTCACAAAGCTCCTTCTTTATCAGTTCCCAACAATCACAGTTTTAGGTCCCGACAACAAAACCATTTGTTGGCACAGGGACAGACCTAGGGTTCAATGCTATAACAACACACCAAAAAACCCCTAACTACCGACCCTTTCGGAAACACCTGCGAAGCAGATGAAGTGTCACCCGAGATATAGACAGGGGTGGTTGCGAGACTTAGGTTTCCGCAAACTTAGATGGGACATAGATCTGTGATTATGATACTTAATAGATCAGTTAGCTCCATCAGATCCTCAATATACAATTAATACCTACTTCACTTGATAAAACAGACCTTCATAGCATTCACACCGATCTAATGTAGTTAAGTACTTAGCACACACAAATGGATCATATCTAGCAGAAGCAAGCACTAAGCACATTCATAGAAGTCAAATCTAACATTCTTACACATCATTAGCACAAAGAATGAACATATTTATCTATCTCTATCAAAGTACTTAGCAAGAGAGTCATAAACACATTAGGTGATCCAGATTATTTTCGGCACAAAATGAGATCAGAGATATAATAAAGAAATGCACAGAGATATCACAGATATTCAATAATAAAACATAAATATATCAGATATGCAACCATAAACACATATATACAGTAATACACAATTTCTATTAATGAAATAAATGTACAGAGATTGTAAAATACAGAGTGAAAGACTCGATAGAATGGTGACAACTTATCTCTGAGAAGAGATGTGACGGCTACTCGCATTCACAAGAAGATGATTACAATGAGGATCTAAAGGAATTTTTACAATAAACAGGAATGCCAAAATTCCTAGACATCCAAAAACCTAACCCTAGGATATGAAGCGCGAAAAGTCATGTGGGCCCCGTTTGGGTAAGTTAGTACATCAACTTCCCGGGGTCGTAACTTTTGCATACGATCTTCGTTTTAGGCATTTGATAGCTTGTTGGAAAGGTATCATTGAGGAGATTCATTTTGGGGGATAAATTATCCCTTAGACTATCATTGAGAACCTTGATCTCAAAAATCCTTCATTTGGGCCCTCAAAATGGCCCCGTAAGTTAAAAACTGCTAAAAATAGTAAATTGTCAAATTTGCTAGAAAATGTTTTTGATCCAGTTGGAAAAGGTGGGTGGCCACCGATATCCACCTGGATCAATCCTCCCTCCTTAGGAAGCAATGGTCTCCATTATGTTGAGTTCCCGGGGGAGAGGGAAAAGCGTTTGCTGAATCTGCATCTTGGTGCTTGCCTTTCTGGAGACATCGCGCTACTCAGTTTGTGGAAGTCTGTCACGAACCTGTTGAGGCTGAGGCTATTCAACAAGTAAGGCTACATGAGAGGAAAGTGTGCAGAAGGAATATTTTCTCTTTGCTGCAACCTTGTCGACCTGCTTTTGTTGGATAGAAGGTGCTTGGGGCGAAGCTGTAGTGGTTGCAGTGTCCTTATGTTCCCATTTTGAATAGATTGTGAAGAAGCTGAATTTTGCAGTATGAGATACTACCTTGCGACACTTTTTAGGTGGAACAGTAATCAAAACTACCTCTGGTATTCTGTAGAGATGAACCCCTAGAGAAACAATGACACTGCAGGGTCAAGACTCATAAACAACATGGCACTTCCACATATATGGTTGGCCCAAGAGAACATCACAGACCTATAGTGGGGCAACATCACATAATACCTCATCCTTGAAGGGTTGGATGCCGTATGAAAATCGACACTATTGGCTGACATGGAGATCTCATCCTTGGCGAAGCCATTCGATGTTGTATGGATGTGGGTGTGGTGTTGTCGACAATCCCAACTATTTGACGACCTTTGCTGAGATGAGGTTATTCTGGCTTCCGCTATCAACAATAAAATGTAGTGGGGTCCCCTTCACCCACATCTGTGAATGAAAAAGGAACTCCCTCTCTTCGGGATATGTTGGTTCTTCTGGTTGAATTGCGACAGTCGCGACAATAGCAGTGGGGTCTACGTCAATGATCTGTCCTTTACCAGTATTTTCAGAACCAGATTCTGAATTAGGGTTCGGCTCCTTGTCTTTGATCTCGACCACCAATGACTGTTTCGAGCAACATTCATCAGTGTTGTTCCAGGGGATTTTGTGGAAATCACACCATTTTTCGGTGTCCTTCTTTGTCTTCCCGTGACCCTTCTTTTCTTGTGTCTTGGACTAGTTTTCGAGAGACTGTTTGTTAGGGCCATCTTTGTCATACTTTGGTTGTTACAGATTTGCAGAACCATAATCCTGTTTGTTCTGGTGCTTAAATTTCTGTTCGATTTTAACAACATATTGATAGGTAGCACCGAGTGATGAGATGTCCAAAAAATCCATTTCAGTTTGGATGTATCTGTGTAGAGCCCCATGGTATTTTAGAACCAAATGTCATTCAGAGTCTTTGATACCCAGCTTGGTGCGCAAGGTATGGAAGGTATTGGTGAAATCCATAACTTCTTGGTCCCTCTCTTGCCGCAGTGTGGTCCATCTCATGTACTGGTCCTCATAGTTTCCAACAGGGTAATATTGTTCCTTTACCGCATCCATAAAAAAATCCCAAGTGGGATCGGACCCATATATTTCAGACTCCTCTTGGGAACTCTCCTCCCAATAAGTTTCCCACCAATGTTTGACATGGGGGAGAGATTTAAGGAGTGCGAAGGTGATCTTTTCTTTGTCGAAAAAATTGTGAATAGAGAAATAACCTTCTAGTAGATTTAACCATTTGTCTAGGGCTTCTGCATCTATCTGTCCTTCAAATACAAGAATATCAAAATTAACTTGTACCTTGAAAGGCAAGGTGCCTCCAAAGTGGCCTCTTGATGAAGATGTGCCTGATGCTATTGACAATCGTTGAAATATGTGGGAAAAATTATCCATCATTTCATCCCTCTGTCGCATGAGAGTTTTCTCAAGCAACAGATTGATAGGATCGTCTGCTCCATCGTTTTTCTTTTCTTCTGCCATTGAGGGTTTCTTGGGTGTGCGAGAGCGATTGTCTTCAAGAGAGACAAGATCGAGACCCAACCTGCTATACTCGGACCTCGTTGGGGACATGCATTGAAAAAATGATCAAGAACGGCCTGCTATGATAGCACTGATCCAGATTATTTTTAGCATGAAATGAGATCAGAGATATAATAAAGAAATAAATACAGAGTGAAAGACTTGATAGAATGGTGGCAGTTTATCTCTGAGAAGAGATGTGACAGCTACTCGCATTCATAATAAGATGATTACAATGAGGCTCTGAAGGCCTTTTTATAATAAATAGGAATGCAAAAAGTCCTAGACATCCAAAAACCTAACCCTAGGAGATGAAGCACCAAAATTCATGTGGGCCCCATTTGGGTAAGTTAGTACATCAACTTCCCGGGGTCGTAACTTTTGCATACGATCTACGTTTTAGGCGTATGATAGCTCGTTGGAAAGTTATCGTTGAGGAGATTCATTTTGGAGGATAAATATTTCTTTGGCTATCATGTCGAACCTCAATCTCAAAAAACCTTCATTTGGGCCCTCAAATGGCCCCAGATGTTAAAAACTGCTAAAACTAGTAAATTGCCAAATTTGCCAGAAAACTGTTTTGAGCCAGTCGGAAAAGGTGGGTGGCCACCGATATCCACTTGGATCATTAATACAAGCACATATCATAGGAAAATAGTATTTACATGGTTCACCCCACCTTGGGGCTATGTCCACCAACTCTTCTTCTTTATTTTCTTCAGTCAATCGGTTACAAGCACAGAGCCTCAAAAACCTTACTCTGCACATGATAAAATATCTGCACAACTCACTAGATCCTTCTTCCTTATGTTACAACACCGAGACTTCCACAATATGCTACAAGGACCTGCATTTAACTCTGCAAGTCTCTCACAGTCATGCACAAATAACTTATAGACTCTACTTGCACTTAGCATACATTCACATCAGATAGATGCACCACCCCTCTATCTAGCCTAAGCATCTATTTATATATTACAAAATAGGCCTAAACATGGGTAAACCCATGGGCTGACATCCCATTCCTGTTACATATTCCCACATCCCAAAAAGGACCCAAAAAGGGGTTGAGGTCCCACGATCTCTGCTTCGTCTTGCGCTCCTCCTTCGACAGGCTATCGAAGTCCAAAAACATGTCAAACTTGACCAGATATCAACAAAACCTAGTCAAGGGAAAACAAAATTTGTATCCTTCACTCATCATCCATGCACAAAAAAGTAGGGAATTTGAATCTATAGGCCTTTAAACACCGTAGTGACAACAGTCGATTTGGCTCCTAGCTGACTGCTCAGGCACGAACTGATGACTAAAGGGATAATGGACAAAAGATAAAACCACTATATTTTCATAATAATCAATAAAACCCACACATAGAAATCATTTAAATTAGAAGTTGGGTTCACCAAGGGAAATCAATTAAATAAAACAACGATGGGATGGGATATGTGAGATGGAATTAAAGGTTTAAACGAACCTGGGTGATTCCAAGTCAATTGAGGATCACATTTGTGATTTGATATGTGATTCGTTGTTTCCTCACATAGTTCCTACCATGTTTACATTATAATAATTCAATTTTAAAGATGGATGAATGTTGAATTATTACTCTTTCTTTAATGAGGATTATTTGAAGTTTGATTTACTTTATTTATTTGTATGCATGATTAGTTGCAAACATTTTAAAAATATGCATTAGGAACATCGCTTGTTATTATTGTCTACGTGTGGGATATGTGTGTGCTAGCTATGCCTACATATCCAACACACATACAATATTATGGTTCACTAAACACAATAGTTACTAATGTCCAGGTTATTAATGAGTTAATTAATAAGTTGTCAATTTGAAGTTCTATTATATGAATATAAATATCATCAATAAGATAAGCATTCAATAACTTTGGTCAATATGTGTGAAGTAATATTATATGAATATAAATATCATCAATAAGATAAGCATTCAATAACTTTGGTCAATATGTTTTGTCAATTTAGTCCAAATATAAATGACTCTTAGCAATGGATATTTCTTTCTCGCGTTATGAAATGAAGAACACAAAAAAATGCAAAACTTGGCGTGAATTACCTAATCATGTTAATCATTGAGTTTGTAAATGAAATTTTTGTTTGAGGACTCAACTAAGGGAGCATATATCTGGGAATCAAATCCAATATAGGGCCATCCATGCCCAAAGTAGTGTGGTTGGATGAAATACATTCCATGTTATTTTCCTTGCATCAACAATCAAAGGAATTGTCTCCATGGGAAAATTGACATTCGTAAATGCAAGGTGTCTAAGGGATTGAAGGAATTTTATCCTTGTACACGCAACAAACATACCATATAAATTCACTTGTTGAGAAGTGGTGCAATGGTATTCAAGGTGTTATAGATCAAGGGATCCCATGGATTTTATTTACAATATGATAATCTCATCTAATAAGGACATCATTTCATGTGTATGACTCCTTCAATATCCTCAATATTTTGAATAAACTTTATAATGTGTGTACTTTATTAAAACCATACAACCAATATTTTATATCATCAAAATATTTTGATTACATTTTATAATCTAGATTCACATTATTAAAAGCCTACAACCAATGTTTTGTAGCATAAAGTGAAAAAAGATTGAAAACAACATTACTTAAAAGATTGAAAACAACATAACTTACGAAAGAGTTAATATAATTTAATGGTAAACAAGGCATTGTAATAAACACTGTAAGCAAAACTTTGTAATAAACTTATGATACTCTAATATTACATATGTAAAAATGGATTTATAAATTGAATTCCTAAATATTTGAAATTTTTATAAAATACAAAACATTTGAAATAAAAAGTTGAACAATTTGAATTTTTTATGAATTTTTTATAAAATATGAAATGTTTGAAATGACTGTGAGTTGGCCGTGGGGAGCCAACCATGTGCCCAAGCCATGGGCATGTGCACAGCTTGGCCATAGGTTTGTCCCCCCACATCCAACTCAAAACCAATTTTAATAAGAGATTATCTATGCACAGAAAAGTAGGGCATTTGAATCTATGTCTTTAACACCAGAGTGAAAGATAGTAGATTCGGCTCCTGACCGACTGCTTAGGCACAAACTAATCACTTAAATGATTACTCTATTCTTTTCATTGTTAAATTTCTATATCAAATTTAAAAACTTAATTTTTAATTATTAAATGTATATATCAAATTAACTAAATCCATATTGTTTATAAATGATTTATTAATGTCTTTATATCAAATTCCTATTTTTAAGTAAATCCATATTGTTTATAAATTTATTGTTTGTGTGTATAATTTGAACATATAAACAAGTAATTTTTAAATTGTCTTCAATCTTAAGTTATATTAAGATGAGGTGGAGCAAATGAAGCAAATGTAATATTGGGAGGCTTGATTGGAGTTAGAAATCTAGATTGAGAGCAATCATGACAATAATTTCAAATGTAAGTGCATCATAACCTATTGTAAACATAGTAATGTGAATTTTAAAGGGATATATATTTTGAAGAAGATGCAATTGAGTGAGTCTTAATTATCACAAAATTGATGAAAATTTATC
>JZKD02S1939656.1:876422-903794 GCA_000966675.3 Picea glauca
CCAGCTCTGTATGGGTACAAATTTGAGACATTGAATATCGGAGAAATTCCGATCCCATCGGGTAGTTCAATCTCATAAGCATTGTCCCCAAATTTTCTCAAGACCTTGCATGGCCTGATTTTCTTCATCTTCAGCTTATTGTATGATCCTCTTGGGAACCTTTCTTTCCTCAAATGTGCCAGAACCAGATCACCAACCTCGAACTAAAGTTGTCTCCGATGTTGATCTGCTCTGCATTTGTATTCCTGACTTGAATTCTGCAACCGCTCCTTCACCTGGCTGTGAAGTTCCTTCATCGCCTCAGCGAATTCCTCTGCACTAGCGCTCCTAGTAGAAGTATGTCCTGAATCTCTCAGTTCAGAAATTCCCCTTGGCTACATGCCATAAACAACCTGAAATGGACTTTGTCCCGTGCTCTGATTCACTGAGTCATTGTACGCAAATTCTGCCTGTGGTAATATATTGTCCCAATTGTTGTGGTGCTCTGTCACCAAGCTTCTCAACAAGTCTCCCAGACTTATGTTGACCACTTCCGTCTGTCCATCCATCTGAGGATGATAATATGAACTAAACATCAAATTAGTCCCCATCTTCTTCCATAAGGTCCTCCAAAAATTCCCTATGAATTTTGTGTCTCTGTCTGAAACTATACTTTTCGGCAACCCATGAAGTCGAATGACCTCTTTGAAGAACATATTTGCAATGTGAGTTGCATCACTGGTCTTCTAACATGGGATGAAGTGTGCCATATTGGAAAACCTATCCACTACCACAAAGATTGAATAAACACCTCTTTGTGTCCTTGGAAACCCCAATACAAAATCCATGCTTATCGCATCCCACAACCTTTCTGGTATGGGAAACGGTTGATAAAAACCCGCATTATGCTTTCTTCCCTTCAAATGCTGGCAAATTCTGCATCTGTCTACAAATATTTTGACATCCTCTTGCATTATCGTCCAAAAATATGACTCATTCAATTTCGCGAATGTTTTGTCATGACCGAAATGTCCTACCAATCCACCACTGTGTTTCTCCTTCAACAGATTCTCCCTCATGGAGCATTTCGGAATACATAGTTGATTGCCTCTAAACAACAATCCTTCCTGGATCATGTATTCTATCCACAGGCTTATGTCTCTGAGAACTGGATTCTCAACTGCTTCATACGCTTCCTGAAAATCTGGATCATCTGCATACATATTCCTGAGATCATCAAAACCTAAAGTGCGAACTCTGAACTCCTACAACAGCAAACACTTCCTTCTCAAAGCAACAACAACTTTGTTAGCAGTACTATAAATATGTTTAATAACAAATGTGAAATTCTGCATATACTCAACCCATTTTACATGTTTCTGATTCAACTTCTCCTATTGAGTCACAAACTGCAGTGCATGATTTTCACTGTACAATACAAATTCTTTAGGTATCAAGTAATGCCTCCATTTCTTTAATGCCTGTATGATAGAATAAAACTCCTTATCATACGTGGAGTATTTCAATTTCACTTCATTCAGCTTCTCGTTGCAATATGATATCGACCTGTCTTCTTGACTCAAGACTTCCCCGATTGCAAATCCGCTTGCATCGCATTTCACTTGAAATGTTTTCTGGAAATCCGGCAACACCAAAACCGGTTGTTCCATGATCTTCCTTTTCAACAGATTGAAACTCTTTTCATCTTCTTCTGTCCAGTCAAAAGACTTATGCTGCTTCTTCACTGTATCCATCATTGTTGCACTAATTCCACTGAAATTCCTGATGAATTTTTGGTAGAAACTAGCCAAACCACGAAAACTTCTCACCTCGAATACATTCCTCGGTGATGGCCAATTCTTGATCACTTCCACCTTATCCGGATCCATCCTCAACTCATTTTCCGAAATAAAAAATCCCAAATAAATGAGTTATGTCTTCATGAATGAGGACTTCTTCATATTAATCAACAGCTCCTCCTGTTGTAGTTTCTGCATCACTATAGCCAAATGCTTCAAGTGCTCTGCCACTAATTTACTATAAACTAGTATGTCATCCAAGTATACGATGAAAAATTTCCCGATGAACTCCCTCAAGAATTCATTCATCAACCTCATAAAGGTACTTGGCGCATTTGTTAAGCCAAATGGCATAACAAGCCATTCATACAAACTCTCGATTGTTTTGAATGCTGTCTTCCATTCATCGCCTTCTCTCATGCGAATCTTGTGATATCCGCTTTTCAAATCAATCTTTGAAAAGTACCTTTCTCCGCTCAAGAAATCCATCAGATCATCCATTCTTGGCAATGGAAACCTATACCTTATGGTTATATTATTGATCACCCTCGAGTCGGTACACATCCTCCAGCCTCCATCTTTCTTCGGATTGAGTACTGTTGGAACAGCACATGGACTCAAGCTTTCCCTGACTAACCCTTTGTCCAACAACTCCTGGACTTGCCTTTTAACCTCCTCATTCTCCTGCGGCGTCAATCTGTATGCGGATTTATTTGGCAAATTGGCTCCTGGTATGAGATCAATATGATGGCTCACACTCCTGACCAGTGGCAACGAATGAGGTAGTTCGTCCACTATAATGTCAGCCTACTCTTCCAACAGTTCCTGAACTTCATCTAGTAAATCATCCACTCTTGTACTAGTCAGAACAATCCACGGCTTCCTGACCACAAAGAATTGTGGATCCTCCTTCTTCTTAACCTTGGTAAGAAGTTCCTTTCCACTCATGAGAAGTACTGTGTTGCTTACTTCCGGCTTCACCTCCTTATCCTTTATAGGAAGCAACATGTGTGTCCTCCCATTTTTCTCTAGGGTGTATGTGTCCATTCTCCCATCATGAATCACATTTTTGTCATATTTCCATGGTCTACCCAGCAATATATGACAAACATCCATGGGAATAACATCACATAAGATATTATCATTATATCCACCTATCTTGAATTCAACCAAGCATTGTTTAGTAACAGTTACCTAGTGTCCTTTCTGTAGCCACGAAACTCTATATGGGCTTGGATGATCAGTTGTCTCCAGCTCCATCTTCTCTACCATCTCCGTAGATACGAGATTATCCATGCTACCACTGTCTACAATGACCTTCCATACCCTGTCCTTGGTCTTGCAAGCAGTCCTAAAGAGTCTGGTCCTTTGGACTGAACTTTCCACCTCCTTCTCGGGTGTCAAAAGGACTTTTCGCATCATGAGCGATCTTCTGCCTTCAGTGTCTTCGGCCTCAACATCCCGCCTCTGTGCTTCGGTGATGTGAGCTTCTCCAATGTCCTTCTTTTTCTCTAGACACTCGTAAGACTTGTGCCCATTCTTTCTACATGTGAAGCATGTGATTACTCCACCTCTTCCTCTTCCTCTGCGTCTAGTACGAGGAAAAGTGTTTTTGTCAACATAATCTCCTCTCTGTTCATTATGTTGCCCTCTCTGTTCAACATATGGCCCCCACTGTGAGGTTCCACCTCTCTCTGCATGAGTCTGAGGTTTCTTCCATTCCTCCTTGGGCTTTTGGTATTTGTCCTGGGAAACTACTTCGCCTCTGGGCTGACTTCCCTCTTGGCCCCTCTGACTCTATTTTCGGCTCAGCTTCTCTTCAGCTTTTAGAGCCATCTGATAAGCATATTCCACCGTTCAGATGGTTACCATGCTCATCTCATCCTGGATATCATATCTCAGGCCATTCATGTATCTGGCAACTTTTTCATCATCGCTCTCCCGATGACCTGCCCTAATGTTCAGTCGATAGAATTCCTCAGTGTATTCTTTCACTGTCATCAGCTTCTGTCTCAGGTTTTGCATTCTCCTAAAAAGAGTAATTTGATAATCCCTGGGGATGAATTTTGCCTTCATCTTCGCGATCATCCTGTCCCAACTCTTGATCTTTTGCTTTCCCTTGCAGTGCTTGTCAGCTTGTAGTTCATCCCACCACAATGTTGCATGTCCTTTTAAGCGTGTAACAACATGCTTGACTTTCTTTTCCTCTTCGACATCTTCGTAGTCGAAGTAAGTATCCAAATCTCTAATCCAATCTAGTAGCTCCTCTGCATCCAAGTTTCCCTCGTAAATTGGAATGTCCATCTTCGCTCTTGCACCCATCCTGGCAATAGCTTTGATCAAACGCTCGTTTTATGCATCTCCGGCTGTAACTTCCTCCTCTCGTTCAACATCTATTTCACTATCGGAATCACTCAGATCCCATGCACTAGCTGTGCGTCTTTACACTGTCTCCATGTCTTCGAGTCTCGCTCGGAGGTCTCTCATCTGTCTCTCTATGGTTGGATCAGTTATTTGCCTGCCTCTTCTTCTCTGCACTTCCCTATCCTCTAGATCAGGTGACTGCCTCTCTCTCCTTGGCGGCATGGAGAATTCTCCTCTTCTCTGCTACAGAAAGCAAAGAACAATCTGTCTTAGCTTTGATACCACTTGATGTTATGTATCAAAGTACTCCTTACCTCTTATGCCTTCCTCGCCTGAAATATATAGACAAGAATCTTAAGCTATGATACCAAACTGACGCAGTGTCACACCTATAGGCATGCCTGCTCGCAGGATCTTCTCTTTCCTCAGCCAAAATAACACTAATCGGTCCTTCTATTTCCCTATCGGGAAATCCACACCCACAGATCTCTTTGTGCGACTCCCCCTCTCTTTACTTATCGGGGAATCGGACTTCACAACCTTGCGAGGTCAGTGATAGAGCGTAGGACTCTTGAATCTCCGAGACCCAATATGAGTCAACGCTGACCCTTCCGTTCCTTTGTCGGGACTTTCTCTATCGGGATCTCGACAATCGCGGTGTCGAGCAACTTGGTTCTCCGACTCTCGAGTCTCGATATGCCGAAACTCTGATGAGCTCGCGGATTTGACTTTTCAACGGTCCCGTCACCTCGTAGGGATTTCGGACTTCGCGGGATCGCGAATCCTGATGTCCAATGTTTCGGGACTTTGCTTTTCCCAAACCCCGATACAGTGTGCTACCTGTCCACCACCAACTCCTGTGGCCCCACACTATACTTGTAGCCGTCGGGATATCGCGTATTGTGATTTCACGACTCCCGTTACCAAATCTTTGATTCCTTTCTTATGAAATCCTGATAGGCAATTTCTCGAATAATCCAATGCCCCTGGATAGCTTGGATCAACGGCTCTACCCCTTCTGAGATTTAAACACTATGGGAATATCTGTAGTATCCCCCTGCACCCCCACGAGATCCAACGACTCATGGTGATTCGCTGATTTTCCCTGGAAGATATCGATTGTCCGTTCTTCCTTATGCAATCCACGAAATGACTAAGTGTTCTTCCACAGAACTTATCCACCTGTGTGAAAACTTGTGACACTTCTTTCCAACCTTCAAGGAACAAATTTTATATGTTGAACTTCAACAAATCGAAGGTCCTATCCCTCCTGAGATTTTCCCCATGACCTCAAGTCCTTCAAGAAAACTCTTGCACACACTCCTTGCGGAAAACCTTCAACAACGTCGAAGTGTTGAAGTCACTTGACTCTACGCACACCTACAGCAGCAGTCTGTCAAATGCTTCACTCAGGTTCGCAACCCTGAGACTTTTACCTGGCCTGCGCACTCCTTGCACCGCTCATGTGCCCAACTGCACTTCTGGATGAATGAGAACAAAAACTATCTCTATCTGAACCCTCTGTCAATGCACTCCTTGTGGACACTTCAACTGCACTCCTTGCAGGAATTCTCTGGCTCAAATAGAGAAACAATTGAAACTCATTCCATCTCCCTCTCAGACTTCAATTCATACATGAAATCACATACACAGCATATAAAAGCAAATGTATAACAGGAAGCAAACGTTCATGATCCTATCATTCAACACCAATACACAAAGAACAACACAAACCATGAATTTGAATCAAAGATTTCTATTAATTCAAATGTTTGTACATGGGTGTTTTTACACAGCTCTCTACTTCTTCTTGCTCCAAATGCTTTTGAATAATGTTACAATGCACAATGAGGGTGTCTATATCCCGTTTCCTTCTTGCCCTCTACAACTGTCTAGTCTAGAATTAAATTCTATCTACTTTACATTAACTATTTTAAATGTCGTCTACCTACTAAGGACGAGAGCTATCCGCTCAAGGTCCATTTACAATATACAAGTGCACCTCATCTTAATGGCTCATTTAATATTTTTTCAACAATTCCAAAGTGTTTTCAAAATTTGTGCTGGCTTGTCCAGCTGTCCTCCGCTTCTGCGCTGGCTCGCTTGATGTGTTGGTGATGCTCCTGCATCACCAAAGATGTTGAGGGACAGGTGTAGACTGTAGCCCTGCCATAGCCTAATAGAACTCTGGTCGTGGCTCGAACTGTAGGTTAACGATTATCTAGTCTAAGGAGACCCACAATGTCGTGAGGGCTGACTGTGACAGTCACTCACGATGATTCTAAGGGGCGTGCAGTAAGGAAGGGGCCTTATTCCTTAGAGGCCCTTAGTCTCCCACAAAATCACCTGGCGGAGTATCGACTCCAGGGGTTTTTTATGTCTACCAAGTCATTCAAGAGGCGAGTGGCACCCTTGGAGCACGTAGTGCATCCTAAAGGGCACGTTGCTCAAGAAAAACCAAAAGAGGCATGTAGCACCCTTGGAGCATGTAGTGCGTCCTGAAGGGCACGTCGTGAAAGAAAAATGGAAAGAGGCGAGTGGCATCCTTGGAGCATGTAGTACGTCCTAAAGGGCACATCATGCAAGGGGAACAAAATGAGGCGAGTGGCACCCTTGGAGCACCGAGTGCATCTTGAAGGCCACGTCGCGTTGTTAAATAATAAATGAATAAACCTAGATGGCCTTAGAACGAATAATGTGATAAGAAAGATTTAAAACAATTTCCCTAATAAAATGTCGCCCACCCTAGGAAAATAAAATCTAGGCCTAAGTGATACTTGTGATAAAAAATATATATTTATAAAAAAATTAAAATTAAAATAAATAATAATAATAATAATAATCATTAATCATGTGACGAGAAGGGGGTAAGAAATTCAATTATTTTATAAAAAAACTTTTGGGGGATAAAATTTTAAAAAGGGGAAATAATTGTTTTGTTACATATACTAATTAAAAATTTATTAGTTAAAAAGAAAAAGGGGAAAAAGGTAATTTTCTACACTTGTCAATTTGAGTTTTAAATGAAAAAGGAAAGAGGGAATTTTAACATAATTAGGAAACTAAAAAAAAGGGGGAAACATAAAGAGAAAGGGAAACATAAGGAAAAAGAAAAATGACTAACTTGACAAGGAATCTTGCCTTTAAGAACTTTCTAAATTGAACTCAACTAGTAAATTAGTAAGGGGGTAAGTCATTAAATTGTGTGAGGGAATATGGGAACACCTAGGAGCAATTCTAGGAATGCTTTTAGGTAGGTGAGGGAAATAGGAGTAATTAATTAATTAATGAAATTAATTTCTAGTGCAATGAATGGGATGGGTGACACATGTACGAGGAGGAATTTTATGAATTAACTTATTGAACAATTAATTAAATGGGAATTTGGGAAAGTAAATGACCTATAAAATATATATAAAGGAGGGAGGAGGAGGAGGAGTATGGATCTCTTCGGTTATGTATAATGTTACGCTACAAAATTTTAAGCTTGATTGACTTAGCTTGTGGGAGTTGGGATACCCATCTCAGTGAGGAGTGGTAGATCGGCCTTGCGAAGCGAGTTGGGAGCTAGTTGTTCTATGGTTTAGTGTGGATGGACCCTTTGTGACTCGGGGGGATAAGGGGGAAGAATATTACCCCTAGCATTGGCTGGGAGGTACCGATGAAGTCTCATCGGTCGGCAAGCGGGAGCTGCACGGAGCACGCGGGACAATGACTCAGAGTGGGCGACTTGGGCTATGGTACATTGGATTTTATTCTGCATGGTAGATTATTAATTACCTTACGTTTTCATTTATGTACCTTAAACTATGTAAGGAAGATGTTAACTTAGCATTTTAATTGAGAACCTAAATTTCCCAATAGCCTTAAGTTCGTTGCTTGATTGGTTCCCTTGGCTTTCGATCCCTGAATGTTGTGACTGTACTTTTAGTTTTATTAATTTTTGTGAAGAGTTGTGCTTTTATTTTTCCCTCATCCACAGTTCGTCAGTCCACGCCTAAGCAGTCGGCTAGGAGCCGAATCGACGGTCATCACTTCGGTGCATAGCGACCTATAGATTCTAATGCCCTACTTTTTTGTGCATGGATGATGAGAGAAGGATGTTTGCACACCTGACTACCCCTATTTATTGTACTTGGTTGATGGTTGCCTTGCACCTTTTGTCACTGAGTACTTCTGCGATTTTTTATCCTTTCCTTTGGCGAACCGTGTAATACCCTCTGAGTTCTTCTTTAACTCTACGTTTTACCATTCTACCAACAACAACTTACCTTCTACTTGACAATGATTTACCCTTTTATAGTGAGCGATTTACCCTCATATTGGACTGCGACTCTGCTATGTTTTAGACTAAGAACTTACCACACTAGATGACAAATGTATTTCATATTGATAGCATTATCAGTTTTTATTTTTCTGCCATATCTATTGATTATCTCTGCATTTTAATTTATGATAGTGTTATCGGTTTTTATTTCTCTGCGTTATTGATTGAGTATATCTACAGTTTATTTTTTGGTGGCGTTATCAATTTTCTATTGATAGTGTTATCGGAAACACTTAAACTGTTATCATTGTACCTAACAAATTATAATGATAATACCGATGGCGATGGGAAATAGCTTTGACTGCAAATTTTTGTTTAGCATTTGGCTATGAATTTTTCTTTTTGCATCTGTTGTTACTCCTCCTTCTTGTACCAGCGATCCCATTTCTTTTACCCAACGATTTGCACTTAACTCAACATTTTATCTACTCAGAATTTTTACATATAGTGATCTTAAATTGCAGCGGTTTTTATTGTGTGGTTGCTTGAAGCTTTAGACAACATTTAATTTACCTCTCACGACTGTGATTAAATCCTTGGACTTCATTTTTATTCCCCCTTTGAAAGCTTGACACGGTGATTTCATCGAGCAACTAATTCATTGGTTGGATGTGTTATCTCCCTTGAATGTGTTTTACACTCTACGTTAAGATAATTTCCAGCGTTGGGATATAAACCTTTCTGCGATTTTTTTAATTGGGATGTCTCATCTCTTGTTCATGTGTGCGATTTGTATTGGGATGGGTTTTTTTTGCATGCACAGGAGCCTCGATTCCAACATACCTAATTGCGATTTTTATGGCCGGTTGCTAAATTAATGCATTTTAACCTGGTAAAATAATGCATTTTAAAATTGTAGCAACAATAACTTAAATGGTAAGAATATCGTGTTTTAACCAGAAGTAAAGGAGAATTTAATTGGTGGTGTGGACTGCGTGCATGCCCACAATTTCTGGGCATACTACTCGAATTTTTCTCCACAAATTCTGGGTGTTTTACCCATAGTTATCCAACTAGTCGACAGAATGGTCATGATAATATCAATAGATTCATCAGTATATGCTTTAGCTTTTAATAGACTGCTTACCTTATGTTAGACAACCAACCAATAGCCTCTGCGTTCGATTGAAATTAGAATTAATATTTTTTAGCCAGCGATATGCAACAGTAGTATTTCTATGACAGTGAATTGCATGCCAACTATTTACTTAGGCTAACTCTGGTTTGAGACAACAACTACAATTATT
This sequence comes from Picea glauca, assembly GCA_000966675.3. Lineage (NCBI taxonomy): Eukaryota > Viridiplantae > Streptophyta > Pinopsida > Pinales > Pinaceae > Picea > Picea glauca. The sequence goes on from JZKD02S1939656.1 coordinate 886,139, forward strand.
TTTCTTGTCATTCATTTATATTGCTAATTAGCGAATGATGTGACAACTACTTTCACGCTAGTTATAAATATGATTAACTCTTTATTTAGGCAGTGAATTGTAGTGATATTCATGGTCATTTCATTTACATTGTTAATTCATTTAGTAGGATAGCAAAGCTAATGTCATGGATAGTAATTTAATATTGTTAATATTGTTAAATATCGACTTTTGTAACATAGATTATAACATTTAAAATATAGACTGTAACATTTAATTTATCATTGATAGTAATTCTATTACACAATATCGACAGTAATGCTAGTACACAATATGGTTGACTAATTATTTTAGAATTGCTAAAACATAGACTGGTTATTTTAGACAACAATGTCGATTATTTTTTTTAGTAGCGTGGAGCACCTTTAAATGTTAAGTAGTTCACTTATTTTAATGGACAGATTATAATTGTTGATAAGCATATTGATTTGGTTAAGTGCCTTTCTTAATGCGCATTATGATAGCATTTATGACCTTAGTAGCTTGGTAACAGTTCGACATTCGCACTTAGACATCTTGCTTATCAATTAATCGATGGGTTGTTGGTAGAGTCAGGTATTAGCATGAGATTTTCCTTTCGATTGTCGTCATCTTGTGTCTTGTTGACCTATTGCTTCAGGTGCAAGTCTAGTCCTCTTGTCATTAGTTCAGCTCCGTGCAAGTTGGTGCATCTAGAGTCCTTGGTCTAGAGAGGTTATGTAGCACCAATATTATCACCGCGCCAATTGCCTGGGGATGGCATGATTCATGACGAGCAGATCATTGTGCATTGTATTGGGTAGAGGTGATTGATAACTTGGCTGGGGTCTGTACTTCCCGTTGTGGGTTTTGTTGATCTTGTAAGTTCATTGATGGCACTTGGGTTGCAACGCCTTCATGCGGTTGGTGGTGTGCCATCGAGGTTCTAGTTAACTAGTCGTCGAGGTTGTTGTGTCGGGATGGGGGTGTTGTCCCTTAGCTTGTAGGTGTGGTCATGTTGTGTTGGGCAGATAGTCATTTATCCTTGTTGTTTTACGCATGTTTCACCCAGTTTCTCTTGTGCCAGTGTGTGGAATCATAGTTGTCTGTTTCCTGATCGGTGTGCATGTGTTCATCGTCTAGGTGTGGTTAACGGTGTCGCCGTTGCCTTCCTGCCTAAAAACAAAAAAAAAAAAATTGCACCTTCTGCTTTTCTTATAGTCGTAACAATGGGGTATTTACATATGGTATCAAAGAAGGTTCAACCTGCCACTTGGGATCACTATGGCTTTCATTGATATGATATTTGATTATAATGTTTCTAATTAAGTTAACCTGTATTTGTGCAGGTAATCATGGTTAGAGGACACCGGGAAGGCATACGACGGGGTGCTAGGGGAGGAGGCGCGATGCCTCCAGTAGCATCCATGCCTGAGGGGTCTAACCCCCAGGGAGACAAAAAGGTTTTCGAGCAGGAGAAGATAGCGGTGGGTGATGTGGTTGGGATGATGAGGTCTTTTCAGTAGATGTCTAAGGCACTGATCAGCCATTTGGACAGAGATGAGGCCAGGGCATAGACACCCCCTAAGGGTCCACCACACTCTCTAGTTTGTACTGGTAGCATTCGTTGCGAACTCGAGAAGATCAAATTTCCCCAGTTCTTTGGTTCCCCGGATGGCACAACCGCTGAGGCATTGTTGGATAATATGGCGATGTGCTCTACACTTCATGACTATACCTCCAACATGAAGGTTCGCATGGCAGTCTTTCGATTGAAGGGGAGCGCTCTTCTATGGTGGAAGATGCTCCTGCCATAGTTGAACATGGTCGTTGAAGGCGTGTCATCAAAATTGTTTGAGGAACGGTTCCGAGAGAGGTACCTTTCATAGGAATTCATTGAGCGTTATCTCAATGATTTCAATGCCTTATGACAGGGCATCTGTATGGTTCCCGAGTACGAGGCCCATTTTATGGAGTTTCTTTGGTATGCTCTGCATCTTAATACTGAGAAACGTAAAGTCAACAGGTTCATGTTCGGCCTTAATGGAAACATATGTGCAAAGGTTAGGATTATGATGCATCAGACCTTGCATTATGTCATCCAGAAAGACCTCATAGCAGAGGAGGAGCTTATCAACAGGGGTCAGAGCAGAACTCCAGTGAGACCAGGAGGGCAGGTGTCATCTGTTACGCAACAACATCAGACACCAGCCAGACATACGCCAGGATATTGTGGCTTCCAGAGGGGATCCACTTTCACTAAACCTCGGAAACTAGCACCTTAGCAACGAACTCCTTACCGAGGAACACCACATTAGCAGCAACATCAGCCACAGCAGCAGCAGTTTAGGCCTATTCAGCAGAACAGACCAAGATTCCAGGACGATGGGCCATCAACTTCTACTTTGGGTACCAGGAGTACTAGACCAAAGAAGGGGTGTTGGACATGTGGGAAGCCACAATACCAATGTGACTACCCCGTGGAGAGGACTAGAGCATCTAGATCAGTTGGACCCACTACCGTGGGAGATTTGGGCAAGGCCCATCGGATTCATGTAGCGGTGAATAACCGCCAGGCAGAGCACCAGTCGACTGTGCTCGAGACGTCAGGTACCGTCGTTGACCAGACCCTTAGTATTTTGATATATCCCCGTGCTATTGAGAGTTTCATTTCTGGTGCAGCGCTAAAAAGGATTAACGTAAAGGAAGTCGATCAAGATGAGTTTATATTTGTAGAGATGGCTTCGGGAGCCAAACAGAAGGTTGGAGGAAAGGTTACAGGTTGTACCCTTAACATGGGAGAGTTTATCACCGGATACAACCTATATGTCATGATCTTAGGATCTTATGAAGTCGTGATCAGTATGGACTAGTTGGAATCACATGAGGTGATACTCAAATGAAATATGAAACAGTTGAGATTGGTCGATGATGAGGGACAAATATGCGTGATTGTAGTTCGGAACCAGGGAGCTTCTCTGAGGTTTATCTCTTCCTTGTAGTTACGGAAGAGAATGCGCAAGGGATGTAAGATTTATGCGATCCTTGCGTTAAACGAAAAGGGGATAGTGGAAGGTCTAGAACACCTTCCGGTGGTCAGAGAGTTTGTGAACGTCTTCCCGGAGGAGTTACCTGGGATGTCATCGAAGAGGGAATTGGAATTTACCATAGACCTAAAACTGGGGACTGAACTAATAGTGAGAAATCCTTATCGTATGTCAACCCTGGAGTTACAGGAATTGAGAATGCAACTGAAGGATTTGTTGGACCTGGGACTCATACGTCCAAGTGTGTCATTGTGGGGTGCTCCTATTATTTTCATATGAAATAAGGATGGGTCGTGGAGACTCTGCATTGACTACCATCAATTTAACAAGACAACGATTAAGAATCAGTATCTGCTTCCAAGGATTGATGATCTGTTCGATCAGATGAAGGGTGCAACGGTCGTTTCCAAGATAGATTTGCGATCAGGGTATCACCAGTTACGGATCAAGGAGGATGACATCCTTAAGACCTCCTTTAACATGAGGTTTGGACATTAAGAATTTACTATTTTATCATTTGGACTGACAAACGCCCCATGGGTATTTATGAGTTTGATGAATGGGGTGTTCCACGAGTACTTGGAAAATTTCATCCAAGTATTCATTGACGATATTTTTATTTATTCCCGGACGATGGAGGAGAATGATGAGCACTTGCACTTGGTACTACAGTGTCTGTGAGAGCAGAAATTGCAAGGAAAGTTGTCCAAATGCTCGTTTTATCAATCGAGGATTCACTACTTAGGGCATGTCATCTCCAGTGAAGGTATCACCATGGATCCAAGAAAGGTCGAGGCTATTATGGAATGGGCTTCGTTGAAGAATGTATTGGAAGTGAGAAGCTTCATGGGTTTAGCGGGATACTATCGACAGTTTGTCGAGGGATTTTCGAAGATAGAAAATCTGATCACAGAATTGCAGAAGAAGAACAAGAAGTTTGTTTGGAATGAGAAATGCGTAGAAGCATTTTGGAGGCTCAAAGAGTTGTTGACAACTACACCGATACTAAAAGTCCCTGACATGGATGAAAAATTCTCGGTATGCACTGATGCATCCAAAGAAGGCTTAGGCGCAGTATTGATGCAAGATGGTTGAGTGATCGCTTACATCTCGAGGAAACTGAGAAGGCATGAGGAGAACTGTGTGATGCATGATTTGGAGTTGTTAGCCATTGTTTACGCCTTGAAGGTTTGGATACACTACCTTCTTAGATGAAAAATTGAATTAAAGACAGACCATTGTGGACTACAACACATCTTTACGCAAAGCGACCTGAACGCGCAACAATGATGTTGGTCGGAATTTCTTAGTGAGTACGACTTTGAGATTACTTACATAAAAGGAACCGTGAACCGAGTGGCAAATGCATTGAGTCAGAGACCATGCATCTTTTCGGTGTTTCCTCTTAGAATGAATCTAGGGCGTGACGATGACTAGTATAAAGAGGTCAAGGATTTTATCGGACAAAACACAATGATGGTACCAAGATTTGAAGGATTTACATTTGAAGACGATGGATTATTGAGGTTTAAAAATCAGATTTACATACCACCGATCGACGAGTTGAGGAGTTTGATCCTAAGCGAGGCTGACTGAGCAGTGTACATAGCTCATCCAGAAGTTACGTAGATGAGGGAAAACCATAAACCCTTATTCTTCTGGAAAGGAATGAAGGCAGACATAGTTAACTATGTGGCCATATGTCTAGAATGTCAGTAGGTAAAGGTTGAACATAGACATCCAGCAGGATTACTACTGCCACACACTATTTCAGAATCGAAATGGGAGGTCATTTCGATGGATTTCATCTTTGGGTTTCCACTGAAGGCAAGGAGACATGACTCAATTTTTGTGGTAGTCGACACTCTAACAAAGAGTGCTCATTTTATTCCTGTGTGTATGATGTATCAAGCACCTGACATAGCTAGATTTTTCATCAGTGAGATTGCAAGGTTGCATGGTGTGCCTAAGAGGATTATATCCGATCGAGGATTGGTGTTTACTAGATGATTTTGGACTAGTTTCCAAGAGGCCTTGAGAACCCAACTTAACTTTAATACTGTGTATCACCCGAATACTGACGGGTAGACCAAACAAATGAGCCAGACCTTGGAAGACATGTTGCGCATGTACGTGATGGACCAACAAAAGTGTTCAGAATAATTCTTTCCACTGGTAGAATTCACTTATAACAACAGTTACCAAAGCACCATTAAGATGGCGCCTTTCGAGTTCCTTATGGGAAACCATGTCGAACGCCTCTGAGTTGGGATCGGCTTGAGGATAGGGTCCTAGTGGAACCATAAGCGATCCAAGAAATGGAAGATCAAATGTAAACAATAAGACAAAGGATCAAAGAACTGTAGGATCAACAAAAGAGTTATGTCGATGCACACCATGTCGACCTTAGTTACGAAGTGCGTGATCGAGTCTTCTTGTAGGTAAAATCGCATAAGAGTTCGATCAAGTTTGGAAAGGGAGCTAAACTCTCTCCTAGGTTCATGGGACCATTTGAGATCATGGAAAGGAAGGGGCCCGTGGCCTATTCACTATCCTTGCCTGATTCTTTGAGGCGTATGCACAATGTTCCTCACGTATCTGTTTTGAGACATTATATTAGTGATCCTACACACATTATTGACATGCGTTCCTTGTAGGTGTCGGACAAGGGGGCTCTCATGGCTGAGCTGATCTGCATCCTGGATCATCACACTCAATAGCTACGACGTCGAACAGTATATTAGGTACAAGTCCAGTGGGACAACTATAGTCCACACTCAGCAACCTGGGAGAATGCATATGATATGTGCTAGCAGTTTCCATTTTTGTTTGATAGATAGACTTATGATACTGTGATACACATTATTTCGGCACTTATATATTGTCAAACTTCAGGACAAATTTTAGACCAAGAGGGGGTGTATGTAACATCCCTCTCTTGCACACACTAAGCAAACTTATTCTTTGAAGACACTTGCTTGAAAGTGATTTGGATTATTATACTATTGGGCATTTGATTATGATTATGAGGCATTATGGATTGATGACATGTTATTTTTCTATATTGACATAGATAGGTGATATTGTCTTGGTTTTCCTGAGTGTGCAAGATTTTGGACCTCGAGGATGCAAAGGCATTGATGAAAACCCTTGGACTCTGGACCGAGTTAGGGAGTAGACAATTGGTTTTTGATTGTTGTATATATGAACTATGTGCATCTAATTACATGTTATGATTATGGATTTTATTCTGACATGATTTGTTGATGATGCAGGTTGACGATATCTTTACGACAAGACTCACATGTAAAGTAGAGGGGTCATGCACAATAACCAGAGATGTTGAGGGAGAGGTGCGGACAACATCCTTGCCACAGCCTACTAGCACTCTCATCGTGGCTCAAACTATAGGTTAATGATTACCTATTTTGAGGAGACCCACGATGTCATGAGGGCCGACTGCGACAGTTGCTCACAATGTTTCTAAGGGGTGTGCAATAAGGCAGGGGCCTTATTCCTTAGAGGCCCTTAGTCTCCCATAAGATCACCTAGTGGAGTATTCACTCCAAGGGTTTTTTATGTCTACCAAGTCAGTCAAGAGGCGATTTGCACCCTTGGAGCACGTAGTGCATCCTGAAGGGCACATCGCACAAGAAAAATAGAAAGAGACAAGTAGAACCCTTGGAGCATGTAGTGCATCCCAAAGGGCACGTCGCGCAAGAAAAACAAAAAAAGGCGAGTGGCACCCTTGGAGCACGTAGTATGTTCTGAAGGGCACGTCGCGTAAGGGAAACAAAATGACGCGAGTGGCACTCTTGGAGCACCTAGTGCATCCTGAAGGGCACGTCGCGTTGTTAAATAATAAATGAATAAACCTAGATGACCTTAGAATGAATAATGTGATAAAAAATATTTAAAACAATTTCCCTAATAAAATGTCGCCCACCCTAGGAAAATAAAATCTAGGTCTAAGTGATACTTGTGATAAAAAATATATATTTTTATACAAATAAAAATAATAATAATTAATCATGTGATGAGAAGGGGGTAAGAAATTCAATCAATTTATAAAATATCTTTTGGGGGATAAAATTTAAAAAAGGGGGAAAAGGGGGTATAATTGTTTTGTTACATATGTTAATTAACAATTTATTAATTAAAAAGAAAAAGGGGAAAAAGGTAATTTTCTACACTTGTCAATTTGAGTTTTAAATGAAAAGTGAACGAGGGAAATTTAAAAGAATTAGGAAACTAAGGAAAAAGGGGGAAACATAAGGAAAAAGTAGAATGACTAACTTGGCAAGGAATCTTGCCTTTAAGAACTTTCTAAATTGAACTCAACTAGTAAATTAGTAAGGGGGTAAGTCATTAAATTGTGTGAGGGAATATGGGGACACCTAGGAGCGATTCTAGGAATGCTTTTGGGTGGGTGAGGGAAATAGGAGTAATTAATTAATTAATGAAATCAATTTATGGTGCAACGAAAGGGATGAGTGACACATGTACGGGGAGGATTTTTATGAATTAAATTATTGAACAATAAATTAAATGGGAATTTGGGAAAGTAAATGAGCTAGAAACTCTATATAAAGGAGGGAGGAGGAGGAGGATGGATCTCTTCCGTTATGAGCTAGAAACTCTATATATGAGCTAGAAACTCTATATATGAGCTATAAACTCTATATAAAGGAGGAGGAGGAGGAGAATTTTAGACTTGACTGACTTAGCTTGTGAGAGTTGAGATACCCAACTCGGTGAGGAGTGGTAGCTCGGCCTTGCGAGGTAAGTTGGGAGCTAGTTGTTCTCTGGTTTAGTGTGCGTGGCCCCTTTATGGCTCGGGGGGATAAGGGGGAAGAAGAGTACCCCTAGCGTTGGTTGGGAGGTACCGGTGAAGTCTCATCGGTTGGCAAGCAGGAGCTACACGAAGCGTGCGGGACAACAACTTGGAGTGGGCGACTTGGGATATGGTACGCTGGATTTTATTCTGCATGGTAGATTATTATTTACCTTACTCTTTAATTTTTGTACCTTAGACTGTGTAAGGAAGATGTTAACCTAGCATTTTAATTGAGAACTTAAATTTCCCCATAGCCTTAAGTTCACTGCTTGATTTGGTTCCCTTGGCTTTCGATCCATGAATGTTGTGACTGTCATTTTTGTTTTATTAATTGTTGTGAAGAGTTGTTCTTTTATTTTGTCCTCATCCCCAGTTCATTAGTCCATGCCTGAACAGTCAGCCAGGAGCCGATTCGATGGTCGTCACTTTAGTGCATAGCGACCTATAGATTCTAATGCACTTCTTTTCTGTGCATGGATGATGAGCGAAGGATGTTTATCCAACTGACTACCCCTATTGATTGTACTTGATTGATGGTTTCCATGCGCCTTTTGCGACTGAGTACTTTTGCGATTTTTTATCCTTTCCTTCCGCGAACCATGTACATGAATGTTGTGACTGTCATTTTGGTTTTATTAATTGTTGTGAAGAGTTGTTCTTTTATTTTGTCCTCATCCCCAGTTCGTTAGTCCATGCTTGAACAGTCGGCCAGGAGCTGAATCGATGGTCGTCACTTCAGTGCATAGCGACCTATAGATTCTAATGCCCTGCTTTTATGTGCATGGATGATGAGCGAAGGATGTTTATCCAACTGACTACCCCTGTTGATTGTACTTGATTGATGGTTTCCATGCGCCTTTTGCGACTGAGTACTTTTGCGATTTTTTATCCTTTCCTTCCACGAACCGTGTAATACCCTCTGAGTTCTTCTTTAACTTTGTGTTTTACCATTCTACCAACAACAATTTACCTTCTACTTGACAATGATTTACCCTTTTATAGTCAGCGATTTACCCTCATATTGGAATGCAAATCTACCATATTTTAGACTAAGAACTTACCACTCTAGACGGAAAATGTATTTCATATTGATAGCGTTATCAGTTTTTATTTTTCTGTGATATCTATTGATTATCTCTGCATTTTAATTTATGATAGCGTTATCAGTTTTTATTTTTCTGCATTACTGATTGAGTATATCTGCAGTTTGTTTTTTGGTGGCATTATCAATTTTCCATTGATAGCATTATCAGCAACCCTTAAACCGTTATCATTGTACCTAACGGATTATAATGATAATACCCATGGCGATGGAAAATAGCGTTGACTGCAAATTTTTGTTTAGCATTTGGCTCCAAATTTTTCTTTGTGCGCATGTCGTTACTCCCCCTTCTTGTACCAGCGATCCCATTTCTTTTACCCAATGATTTTCACTTAACTCAGCATTTTATCTACTCAGAATTTTTACATACAGTGATCTTAAATTGCAGCGGTTTTTATTGTGTGGCTGCTTGAAGCTTCAGACAATGTTTAATTTACCTCTCATGACAATGATTAAATCCTCAAACTTCATTTTTATTCCCCCTTTGAATGCTTGATACAATGATTTCACTGAGCAACTAATTCGTTGGACGAATGTGTTCTCTCCCTTGAATGTGTTTTACACTCTGCGTTGGGATGGCAACCTGACTGCGATTTTATTTAGTGGGATGTCTCATCTCTTGTTCATGTGTGAGATTTGAATTGGGATGCATTTTGTTTGCATGCACAGGAGCCTCTATTCCAACAAAACCGACTACAATTTTTATGGTCAGTTTCTAGATTAATTCATTTTAACATGGTAAAATAATGCGTTTTAAAATTGGAGCAACAGTAAATTAAATGGTAAGAATATTGTGTTTTAACTTGAATCAAAGAAGAATTTAATTGATGGTGTGGATCGTGTGCATACCCATGATTTCTGGGCATACTACCTGAATTTTTCTCCACGAATTATGGGCGTTTTCCCCGTAGTTATCCAACTAGTCAACAAAATGGTCATGATAATATCAATAGATTCATCAGTAGATGCTTTAGTTTTTCATAGACTACTTACCTTATGTTAGACAACCAACCAATAGCCTCTACGTTCAATTGAAATTAGAATTAATATTTTTTAGCCAGCAATATGCAACAGTAGTATTTTTATGACATTGAATTGCATGCCAGCTATTTATTTGGGCTAACTCTGTTTTGAGACAACAACTACAATTATTTTTCTTGTCATTCATTTATATTGCTAATTAGCGAATGACTTGACAGCTACTTACATGCCAGTTATAAATATGATTAACTCTTTATTTAGGTAGTGAATTGTAGTGATATTCATGGTCATTCCATTTACATTGTTAATTTCTTTAGTAGGATAGAAAAGCTAATGTCATGGATAGTAATTTAATATTGTTAATATTGTTAAATATCGACTTCTGTAACATAGATTGTAACATTCAAAATATAGACTGTAACATTTAATTTATTGTTGATAGTAATGCTATTACACAATATCGACAGTAATGCTAGTACACAATATGGTTGACTGATTATTTTAGAATTGCTAAAACATAGACTGGTTAAAATTTAGACTGGTTATTTTAGACAACAATGTTGATTATTTTTTTAAGCAGCATGGAGCACCTTTAAAATGTTAAGTAGTTCACTTATTTTAATGGACAGTTTATAATTTTTGATAAGCATATTGATTTGGTTAAGTGACTTTATTAGTGCGCATTATGATAACATTTATGACCTTAGTAGCTTGGTAACAGTTTGACATTCGCACTTACACATCTTTCTTATTAGTTAATGGATGGGTTGTTGGAGGATTCGGGTATTAGCATGAGATTTTTCTTTTGATTGTCGTCATCTTGCGTCTTTTCGACCTGTTGATTGGAGTGTGGGTGTAGTCCTCTTTTCAGTAGCTCGGCTCCGTGCGAGTTGGTTTCATCTAGAGTCCTTGGTTCAAATAGGTTATGTAGTGCCAGGATTATCGTTGCGCCTATTGCCTGGGGACAACATGATTCCTAACAAGGGGATCATTGTGCACCCTATTGGATAGAGGTGATTGATAACTTGACTAGGGTGTGTACTTCCCGTTGTGGGTTTTGTTGATCTTGTAAGTTTGTTGATGGTGCTTGGGTTGCAACGCCTTCATGCGGTTGGTGGCGTGCCATTGAGGTTCTAGTTAACTGGTCATCGAGGCCATTGTGTCGGGATGGGGGTATTTTCCTTTAGCTTATAAGCATGGTCATGTTGTGTCGGGTCGGCAGTCGTTTCGCCTTGTTGTTTTACGCATGTTTTGCTTAGTTTCTCTTGTGCCAGTGCATGGAATCATAGTTGTTCGTTGCCTAATCATTGTGAGCATGTTCGTCTTCTAGGTGTGGTTAATTGTCTCATCGTTGCCTTCCTGCCTAAAAAAAAAATATATTGCACCTTCTGCTTCACTTGTAGTTGTAACGATGGGGTCTTTACATATGGTATCAGAGCGGGTTCAACCCGTGACTTGGGATCACTAGGGATTTCATTGATATGATATTTGATTGTAATGTTGCTAATTAAGTTGACTTGTATTCATCCAGGTAATCATGGTTAGAGGACACTGCGGAGGCAGATGACGGGGTGCCAGGGGACGAGGCGCGATGCCTCCAGTAGTATCCACGCCTGAGGGGTCTAACCCCAAGGGAAATGAACAGGTTGTCGGGCAACAGAAGATAGCGGTGGGTGATGTGGTTGTGTTGATGAGGTCTTTTCAGTGGATGTCTAAGGCACTGATCAGTTGTTTGGACAAAGATGAGGCCAGGGCGCTGGCACCCCCTGAGGGTCCACCACGCGCTCCAGTTGGTACTGGTAGCATTCACCGTGAACTCGAGAAGGTCAAATTTCCTGAGTTCTTTGGTGCCCCGAAAGGTGCAGCCACCGAGGCATGGTTGAAGAATATGGTGATGTGCTTTTCACTTCACGAATATACCTCCAACATGAAGGTCTGCATGGTGGTCTTTCAATTGAAGGGGAGCACTCTTGTATGGTGGAAGACGCTCATGCTGTAGTTGAACATGGTCATTGAAGACGTGTAATGGGAATTGTTCGAGGAACGGTTCTGAGAGAGGTACCTTTCATAGGAATTCATTGAGTATCAGCTCAACGAGTTCAACACCTTACAACAGGGTGTCGTACGGTGCCCGAGTATGAGGCTCATTTTATGGAGTTTCTTTGGTATTCTCCGCATCTTAATACTGAGAAATGTAAGGTCAACAAGTTTGTGTTCAGCCTTAATGGTAGCATACATGAAAAGGTTAGGATTTTGATGCCTCATACCTTACATAATGTCATCTAGAAGGCCCTCATAGCAGAGGAGGATATTATTAGCGAGGGTCAGAGAAAGACTCCAGCGAGACCAGCAAGACAAGTGTCATCTAGTGCGCAGCAATACCAGACACCAGCCAGACATATGCCAGGATATCGTGGCTTCCAGAGTGGATCCACTTTCAGTACACCTCGGCGACTAGTGTCTCAGCAATGGACTCGTTACCAAGTACCACCGCATCAGTTGCAGCATCGACCGCAGTAGCAGCAATTTAGGCCTATTGAGTAGAATAGACTAGGATTCCAGGTCGGTGGGCCGTCAGCTTCTACTTCAGGTACTAGGAGTACTGGACCGAAGAAGCGGTGTTGGACATGTGGGGAGCCACACTACTAGCATGACTGCCCCGTGGAGAGGACTAGAGCATCTGGATCAGCCGGACCCACTACCATGGGAGATTTGGGCAAGGCCCATCAGATTCATGCAGCGGTGAATAACCACCATGTAGAGCACTAGTCGACTGTGCTCGAGACGTCAGGTACCATCGTTGGCCAGACCCTTAGTATTTTGATAGATCCCGGTGGTACCGAGAGTTTCCTTTCTGGTGCAGTGCTAAAAAGGATTAAGGTAAAGGCAGTCGATCAAGATAAGTTTATATTTATAGATATGGCTTCAAGAGCCAAACAGAAGGTTGGAGGAAAGGTTACGGGTTGTACCCTTAACCTTGGAGATTTTATCACCAGGGCCAACCTGTACGTCACAATCTTAGGATATTATGACATCGTGATTGGTATGGACTAGTTGGAATCGCATGAGGCGATACTCAACTACAAGACGAAATGATTGAGCTTGGTCAATGATGAGGGACAGAGACGTGTGATTGTAGGTTGGAACCAGGGATTTTACCTAAGGTTTATCTCTTTCTTGCAGTTACAAAAGAGCATGTGCAAGGGATGTAAGATTTATGTGATTCTTGGGTTAAATGAAAAGGGGGTAGTGGGAGGTCTAGAACACCTTCCAGTGGTGAGAGAGTTTACGGACGTCTTTCCGGATGAGTTACCTGGGATGTTGTTAGAGAGGGAATTGGAATTTACCATAGACATAAAATAGGGGACTGAACCAATAGCGAGAATGCCTTATCGTATGTCAACCATGGAGTTACAGGAGTTGAGAATCCAACTGAAGGAGTTGTTGGACCTGGGACTAATACATCCAAGTGTGTCACCGTGGTGTGCACCTGTTATTTTCATACGAAAGAATGATGGGTCATGGAGACTCTGCATTGACTACCTTCAATTGAAAAAGACAATGATTAAGAATCAGTATCCATTGTCATATCCTTTTAATCATCATTCTGTGCCTGAGCAATCGGCTAGAAGCTGAATCAACGGTCGTCACTTCGGTGTTTAAAGACGCATAGATTCAAATGCCCTGTTTTTCTGTGTATGGATGATGAGTGAAGGATAATAATTTGCCCTGTTGTCTATCCCTTACTTATCTTTGAATTGATTGATTCATGGCTGAATGTTTAGTCTTTTCACCTTCCTATGAATGAGTACCTTTCCAACTTGATTGATTAAAACTTTGATTTCTCTCTACGTTTTTAATTGATTGAACTTGGGTACATCTCTACATTTTTATTAATAAACTCTGCATTATGGATAGATATTGAGGAGATATGTTGACACGGGATTCTCCAAACATTCCTCACAAACACTCTAGCTTCTCTCGAGAAGGAATAATAAGGACTCCTTCTTCGACTGAGACTCCGAGTGACCAACAACAATCTCGTCAGAAGAGATTTTCAAACGAGTCTGTGAATAGATCAACTGCAGAACATGCTCAAGCAAGTGCTATGGATGTAGCCTTTTTAGATAGGTTGTGCATTGATACTCCTACACCTGAGAATGTAGGGAATACCTTGGGACAAGGGAATATTTCTGGTAATTTTTTTTTATTTTGTTTATTTTTGTTGTATTTTTGTGTATTTAAATTTATGTGAATTTAAATCTTGTAATTACCTTCAAATGTGTGTGTAGACAATGCATTTACAGCAAGGGAAGATAATGAGAGAGAGAGAGAGAGTAGTTGTCATGAAGATTCAAATGTCGGTGCAGAGGGTGAAGGTGGATTTATGAGGCCTCATTATCAATAAACAGAATATTACATGGCTACCTCCACCTATCCTTCGGATGTTGGTGATGAAATTCCCTAGGAAGGGATTATTGAAGCAATGACGCTTGAGCAATTCTCAGGTGTTAAAAGAAGGTTGGAAAATAATTTGGTGGTCTTGGAACTCCCTCAGAAGAGTAAACAAAGCTTGCAAATTGTTTTCCATTCATTAGAAAACTTTATGGACGCATATCAGAAGATGGGGCCAACCACTGACAGTTTTGTTGATTTAATGAGGCAGAGAAAATCAGAGGTAATGGGCCCTGATAAGTGGGAGGCAGTAAAAAATAGAGTTTCAAAAGAAGACGTCATTTCGATGTTCAATTTCAAAGAGGGCCCGAAGTGGAAGATGTTGAAGGTGCAATATTTTAAGCACCCTGACATTGCAAGACATCTGTATAACAGATTTTTGGCGGCATATGGGAAATTTTCATGGAACGATGAGGTTCCACACTATTTTGCAAGACACTTTTTTGTAGAGTTTTTCTTACACATCCACCCTAATTATACTAGGTTGTCGTCCAAATATTATGGGACTGGTAAAGGACGGACATATGATCGCAAAGGGGTATATCGAAATGTGACATTGTGGAGGCCTCCACAACCTTTAGTACCTCACCCAACAAGGGCATTTGCTTCACATTCAGAGTTGCAGGCTACATCAGAGGTTGGCAAAGAGGCCAAGAATGCAATCGGGGAAAATTTGGAAGCGATTTTTTATGGTGTTGATGTTGGCATGAACCGTCAGCGAGCGGAAGACAATTCTTGGGCCACATTTGTTTATAAAACATATGCGGAGTTAGATACCATGTCATCAGAAGATGTTTTGGAGTATGCAAAATTTTGTCGGGATGGTTGGAAGAAGGTCATTCAGAATGATGACCCAAACCGCAGATTGGTATGTGTTCTAGTTAGTAAATTTTTTATGCATTTTATGATAGTTTACTTCTAATTCTAGATTTATATATCATTGTATCTATAGAAATAATTGAGTTGTTATTGTCATTCATTGCAGTTTGGAGATATGTTAAATGAATCTCCAGTAAGTAGGGGACTTGATTCCACAAGTTTAAATTTGGATCGGTTGAATTAGGTATGTGTTTTATAATAGTTGTTCAATCTCCACTCTTTTGAATAAGAGATCAACAACATTTATAATTTTGTATAAATATGAACACATTGAATCCTAGATTTATTTCTTAGTTGTGTTGTTCACAGATCCCTATTGCATATCCTACTACTTTGGCAGGCTTGTCTCAATTCTTATTGGGAGATTTTGAAGAGGGTGGGAGTTCACAAGTATTATTTAATGTCTTAAAATCATTTAAATTTAATGTGTTATAATCATTTAAATTTTATTTTTCAAATTTTCAAATTTGAAATGTGTTATATAGGCTAATGTGGAGAAGAGAGTACCTGAGAGTGTGATTGGAAGGAAGATTGGAATTGAGGAGGAAGTAGAGGAAGCACCTAGATTTGGGAAGAATGTGTCCATTCAGAATGATTCATAAATGTATGTTTTTTAATTTTATCAAATTTTTGTTTTCTCAAAGTTTTAGTTTAGTCTTTCTTATTCAACGCTTTGATCAATTATTTAGAAATATATAGAACCCCTAGATAAGTTTATCATTGTCTTAAATGATGTACATTCAAATTTATTTAAGGTTAGATCATGATGAAGACCTAATTTTGAACTTGAACATTTGAATATTTGAGAACAGACTCTATCCCACATCAGAAAAGAGAAAGTTTATAAATTTTCTTCGATTGCATTCCTTGCTTTCTTGTCCAAGAATGGCGTAGTATGGATATTTGTGTTTTGTACATACAACGAAGTGAATTCCTTATTGCCAGTGTATTTTCAAACTCTTAACTAAATTAGTTACTAATCACAAAAACCAACATTCAATTAGATCTACAAATAATCTCACACATATTATATATGTGAACTAGCTCACACATAATTTCAAAGAGCATTTCATTATATCTAATATGAATACATCTCATTTAAATGGTTTTTGAAGAATGACTTAATATACATGTGCAAATTTGTGTTTTCTTCATGTACATGCAAGATTATATGAGAACATCTATTCCACCGCAGAAAGAGGAGATAAGTATTTTCCGAAAAAATGGTTTTTAAAATGGAGATTTGTGAACTTTTTAAATAATAAGTAGTTTTTTGGAAGAATGGTTTAATATGGAGATTTATGAGTCCTTTAGTTCGAAAGGGCATCATGGAATTTAATTATATGACCACTGCAGAAGAAGAGAGAAGTATTTTACTGCTGAGGAGATTAGTATTTTGTTGTTGTGTAAATATGATCAGGTAACATCACCTGGGATGAGAATTTTTGAAGAATTTGAGACCTTATCCACAAGAAGAATTTCACCTAAAGGATTTGGGACTTTATCCACAAGGACATAAGTATTTCATTAGAAGAATGACTTAATATGGAGATTTGTAAATTTTCTTCATACACGGTTCTATATTTATTTTCATATTATTATCTAACTCTAACTCACAATTTGTTTTACCAAGAACACAATAACATCACCTTGGATGTGAATTTCACCTGAAGGATTTGGGACTTTATCCATAGGGAGATAAGTATTTCATTGGAAGAATGACTTAATATAGAGATTTGTGAACTTTCTTCATACACAGTTCTATATTTATTTTTAGATTATTATCTAACTCTAACTCACAATTGGTTTTACCAAGAACATAATTTTTCTCTTTAAAATTTTTTAAGATTTTAGATAAGATTTACAAATTGTTTAAATCATGTATGTTTAATTGGAGAGTAACTATCTTAAATATATTTAAATGTGGTTGGGTATGTTATTATTTCTTATTGTTTATTTAATATTTAATTACAGTATATATGTTAATATGTGTTATTTGTTTTTTTATTATTGTTTTTTATTGTTACATATGTCTAAATTATATTTGGTGGAAAATATGTTTACAATATATTTTGTGGGAAAGAGTATGTTGGATAATGAGACTTAACTCTTTTGATATGTATGTCAATTTTGTTTTAATCACAATTTTTTAATTTTGTATTATTTCGCATGTTTGAATTGTAATTTTTTAATTTTTGAAATTTGGTTTTTTTGCATCTTTGAATTGCAGGTATGAAGTGATCTATCTTAAAGCGATGGCTTAAAGTCCATAATTTTGGAGTTAAATGTCTTAGTTTTTGTTATCATCGTAAAATGGATGTGGAACTTATGTATTTTACAGTGTAACTATTCAGACTT
>JZKD02S1939657.1:0-42599 GCA_000966675.3 Picea glauca
TCAGATGAGACAACGAGAAACATCATTGCTCTCTATTTTCGTTGACCCCCATGACATTCGACTTCAACACTTTATTTTTTGAAGACATCTGAAATTTGGTTCCATGCCTGTGTATCATCGACACTTCTTATAGGTGTCATCACCTCTTTTCAGATTTTTTTCACCATGAGAATTGTCCTCTTCTATAATCAACACGCCCCCAAGGGTGCTTCAGTCATCTACACCAACACACCGCTTCAATTATTGTATTTCACATTTTTGAGTTACATGACACAAGCATGGGGCATGCCCGCCTCGTTTGTACACAATTTTATTTTTACACCTTGCGAAAGGTTTGGGTCCTACCAGTTCCCCTTTCCCTCCAATGGGTCACTCTTGAAACTCCTCACAAATCTATTCCTTACAAAGGTACTCTTAGTAGAAGAAACATTGATGTATTTCGACTATACGTATGGTCCTAACCTCACACATCAGGGGGCATCTGTTATCACTGGATTTTCATCTGCAAATGGTTACAGGAATCCAACATCTTCAAACACCCATTAGTTCATTCATGCCCCAAAAAATGTGTTTCCAAAGGGCACAAAACTATACAAATGGTTAAAAAATCAGCATGCGCTAAGGATATAAGGGCAACATGCACACGTGCGATAGTCAAATAACACCGAAAAAGTGCATATGTGCTCGATGCGTGACTATGGATGCAAAAACCCATGCACACCTCATAACGATGCATTTATGATTTTGATCGGCCTTCCACGCACTTCTGGTTCATCTCCCAAGTTGATTTGACACCCAAATCCGAGATGAATCTGAGTGGGGGGTTGGTCAAAGACCTAAGGGTTCCCTAAATAGCCCCTTGTTCACACCAAAGACTGGTTTAGTAATGCCTCAAAGATTTGTTATAAACGGAGGCCATGGGTGCACTATATTTTCAAGGAAGTCATTTGTATTGTTATGTTTCCTGTATTCTCTTGGAGAATCCTCTTTTCTCATCAAGAGCATACAATCATCATTTCACTTAGCCATTCATATCACCTCTTGAGTGAATGTGATTTGGATTTTCTTCACCATTTCCTTTTAGTTTCCTACTTGTAAGAAGAGGTCAATCATTGGGGGTTCAAGAGCCCTCCCTTAGAGGAAGAGGGGACCCATAGTCTCCCTTTCTCTTTGGTGTTTTACCACTAAGACAACTTATCCATTGGTGGCATACATGTTTATTTTCTTGTTATATTTCCCTTATACACTCTAGTTTAGTTTCTTTTACTTTTATTGTCATATTTCTTTGTTTATTTCGTATGCTTGATGTTTCTAACTCTTGCATTCACTGTTGTCTTGTTCAGCTAACCCAACTGGACTTGTAAGCATCCTTATTTTGCTCATTTAGGTGATGAAAGGGACGCAACACCGAGCACATGGATTCCTTCTTCATGTAGTCATATCATGTATCCAAACTAATTAAAAACGTCCAACCCTTCTAGCCACAAGTTCATGATAGCCTTCAACAAGCTAAGCAGTGCAACTTCTCCATCAAGGCAAGCAAATCATCAAGTTTTAGATTCAACTCACAAGGATTGATCCAATGGTTAACATGAATCCCAGAACCAAATCAACGGTCTAGATTCAATCCTTACTTATCCTTCCACCACTTAATCCAATGGTTGTGACTTAATCAAAGGTTTATATGGATGACCACTATTTACTTCGGGACTTCATGGGTTCAGAGGTCCGAGTAATTGTTGTTCCAATTTCCACCAGAGTTGTTCAACATTGAATTGGTCAACATGGGAGTTCCTACATCATATTTCCACTACGTTTTGATCTAAATATCATGTTAGAATCTTGAGGATCTTATATCAAAAGTTATCATTGACTTCGGCCTTCAGTGCTTCATGTATTTGTTGGTTTATCTCGAAGAAAAAACTCCCAGAGTGGCATAACTTGTTGACATCACTGTTGACTTGGCACCGGTCGAGTGGTTGCCACATGTCACTTAGATTTGTGACTTATGTGTACCTAAATTTCCAACTGGACCTAGACACTTGTCACCATCTAATTGTGCCACGTGTCCTTGCTAACGTGGATCTCCTGACGTGGCACATGTCCTCCTCCTAGATATAACAGTCGTAGGTTCATTTGAATCCTTGATCCAATGACTATGATCAGTTTATTTCATCCTTTGGGACTTTGGGTTATTTGCTTCCACTTCCCAATTCTCCCAAAGTGAGATTCCCCAGCTAAACCTCGAGTAACATGACTTCATCTAACGATCCATCTTTGACATGAAAAGATTAACAAAATCCAATGGTTTTCAGGATTTCGGCTATTCGGGATCTCACAAATCCTTGATCCAATGACTGTGATCAGTTCTGTATCAATGGTCTAGATTCATTTTGGTCTTTAGGACTTTGGGTTATTCGTTCCCAATTCTTAATTCTCCCAAAGTGAGATTCCCCAATAAAACCTTGAGCAACTTGACTTTATCTAACGATCCATATTTGACATAAAAATCTTAACATGATCCAATAGTTGTTGGGATTTTGGCTATTCGAGATATTAGACCTTTGGCCTTGCTTATCCTATCCTTCCATTCTATTTTGATTAGACGGTTAATATAACTCCCGAAATAAATTCTTCCGGAGTGCATATTAACACTTTCTTCTTTGATTGATTTTCATAAGTCGAGGAGCTATGACCATGGGCTTAGGAACAAAGGGGCTCTGGGGTAGTGGAATTGATGACAACCATATATCTATTGGCAAGTGACGATCGACAATCGGTGTCTATTTCAGAACCAAATATTTCATAATCGTTAACTCCAACCCTTGCATCCCGCAATGGTTCCCCGCCATTGATCTTCCCTTACTAAGATCCGACAGTGGGGACTTAATCGGATATTAATCTGAAGGTCCTCCTCTATAACTCCCATATTTGATGGTCCCAGTTTGTCCCAAAAAATACATCAGTGGACATGATTCTCCCTCGATTCTTTTGTAGTTTTATTGTGGGGATTTCAATCATGATTGCATTGCTACAATGTGATTTACCTTATGAGAATTTTGGTAGATTCATTTTCATGTTGTTCATAAAAAATCATCATCACTGCAATGTACTTCCCCTTCTGATCTTTTTGGTTTTGTACTCGGATTCTAACTGATCTCGTGAAATCTAATACGCCGCCTCTCTTGAGCTTTAGGTAGATTCCTTTGCATGTTGTTCTTAACAACTCATCATCACATCATAATGACATTGGATAATGACATTAATGACAATATGTCCAACATTTTGAGCCCTAGAATCCATGTATAAATATGTAAT
Source organism: Picea glauca (assembly GCA_000966675.3). Lineage (NCBI taxonomy): Eukaryota > Viridiplantae > Streptophyta > Pinopsida > Pinales > Pinaceae > Picea > Picea glauca. Next base: position 3,319 of record JZKD02S1939657.1, read on the forward strand.
GGGATGGGTAGAATATGTGGTTGTTGCTAGTTTTTGACATTGAACGAAGAGTGTGAGACAGTAGTATGAGAATGAAAGAGTCTATATATGATTGTTTAGGGAGAGTTGCAGAGAGAGGCTTGCACTGTAGAGTGGATAGGAAAGATGGATATATAGATAGCATGATATATCTATTGTAAGTGTAATTTTCAAGCCTAAGACGATTACAGAAAGAATAATAAAGAAGTTAGTGATTTTGGACGTAGCCCAAATTTGGGTGAACCATGTTAAATATTGTGTCTTATTTCCTTTTTATGCGATTGATCGTGAATGTTCGACTAAATATGTTATTATATGATCACTAAGAAATAGTTATGAATGTTACAACAAATCTTTTATGTTTCAATCTATAGTATAATGGTGTTATATAACTAAATTCACCAATTAATCAAGGAATAATACACAAGATGATGCACACATAGTACATAAGTAATAATTAATAAGATTATATCCTCCCATTCCCTCACTATTGCAGAAACTCGGTTCTTGTAGCCCCAATAGATTCCTCGAGTGGTACTTCACTTGCATGCAGGTGATGCCAAAAGGGCTATTTTCTGAATGGTTTTTTTGGTTAGATAACTTGAACCTAGGGTATTACAACCATGCATCAACAATCAATTACAATTAGCGAAAGATATCAATTGATTTATGTATCTAGCACTAGAGTTTCAAGTAATGATTCCAGATGGAGGTACCATAAATTGTTCTGGGAAGAACCATAGAATTAATCTCAACATGGGAGAGTATTTTTTGGATAGTCCCACTATTTCCATCCAAATGGGTGGTGTTGATGTTGTATTAGGGGTCCAATGGTTACAACCATTGAGAACAATGGCCCTTAAGTTTTAATATATTTTGACGAAATGTGCCTCATATGGCAAGGAAATTGAGCTTAGAGGAATCCAATGGAAACCTTCTAAGGTGATAAGCTCTAATATCATGAAAACGTTACTCAAAAAGGGGACAACATGGTGTAATTTCAAAATTGTGATCACTTGGTGCTCAAACATTTATATCTTCTATTCCATTAGATCTCCAAATAGTTATCAACAAGCATTCCAAGGTATTTGGTGAAATTTCTAAGGGTATTTCACCTGCTCGAGATCATGACCATGCTATTCATTTGAAACTAGGAAGTGTACCACCTACCATTATGCCTTACAGGTATCCATATTCATAGAAGAGGGATATTGAGTGTATGATCCAAGAAATGTTAGAGGATGACATCATTCAACCTAGACAATTTTCTCTCTCTTCACTAGTGGTGAAAGTTATGAAAAATGACGGTTCATGGCGTATGCATCCATATTATATACAACTCAATAAAATGACCATCAAATATAAGTTTCCTATTCCCATCATTGATTAATTATTAGATGAATTAAATGGATCAAATTTATTTACTAAGTTGGATCTTCATTCGGATATCATCAAATCAAAATGAGACATGAAGACATTCCTAAGACAAATTTTAGAACACATGAAGGTCATTATGATTTTTTGGTTATACCATTTGGACTTGTTGATGCACCTTCAACATTTCAAATATTGGTGATTTATGTTTTCAAGCCCTTCCTTAGAAAATTTGTGTTAGTATTTTTTAATGACATACAAATATACAACAAATCTTGGGAAGAGCATGTACAACATGTTGACAAAGTATTACAACTATTGGAAGAGAATTTATGCAAAGTATTCCAAGTGTTTCTTTGGGGTTAAAGAAGTGGAATATTTGAGTCATATTGTATCTCATGAAGGTGTAAAAGTGTACCTTAACAAAATGAAAGCTATGAGGGAATGGCCAATTCCCAAAACCTTGAATAAACTTAGAGAATTCTTAGGATTGATAGACTATTACTGCAAGATTTTCAAGAAATATGGTCAAATAGTAGCACCTCTAACAACATTATTAAAGAAGGAAGCATTTTCTTGGACGAAAGAAGCAACCAAATATTTTTAAAAACTTAAGGAGGCTATATGTACAACTCCCATGTTTCCCACACTTGACTTTACAAAAACATTTATTGTGGAGTGTAATGCCTCAAGCTATGGAATTAGTGTAGTTTTAATGCAATAAGGAAGGCATCTTGACTTTGAAAGTAGCCAACTTAAAGGAAAAAACTTATTCAAACCTATTCATCAAAAATAAATGTGTGCCATACTACATGCAGTTCATAAATGATGCCCTTACCTAATAGGAAGACACTTCAAAATGAAAAGTGATGTTGAAAATTTTGTGTCTGAATGTTTGGTCTCCCAATAGAACAAAGGAGAGAAAATCAATATGTTAGGTCTCATACAACCATTAGATATACCAAGTCAACATTGGGAAGAAGTTTCAATGGATTTTATTACAGGTTTACCCAAATCCTAAGGAAATGCTATCATCATGGTAGTAGTGGATCGACTGACAAAGTATGTCCATTTCTTCTCTCTTTCTCATCCTTTTAAAGAAAATATAATAGATGCAACATTCATTGAAACATTTCAAAAGATACATGGAGTCCCTAAGATTATTGTAAGTGATAAAGATCCAATTTTCACTATAAATTTTTGGATTGGATTATTTTCTTGTTTGGTTACTCAATTGACTCACGACTCATCTTACCATCCTCAATTTGATGTGAAAACTAAGATTGTGAATAAATTTCTGTAATGACATCTTCGTTGTTTTTCATCTGATAAATAGACACAATGGGTCAAGCGATTTCCCTTGGTAGAATGGTGGCACACCACATCCTTCCATACTTCATAAAAAATGTCCCCATTTCTAGCACTTTATGGATATCATCCTCCATCTATTACATCACCCTTGAAATGGAATACAAAGGCTCACGCAGTGGAGGACCACATAGGGAACCAACAATAGGTTCTCAAACTATTAAAGGAAAAGTTGGTTATGGCACAAACTGGAATGAAACAACAAGTCGATCAACATCACAGTGAAAGGGAATTTGAAGTGGGCGATTGGGTATTTTTTAGGCTACAACCATATAAATAGATGTCCCTTAAGAAACAATAAAAGGACAACAAATTAACACCCAAATATTATGGCCCCTATAAGGTTTTGCAAAGTATTAGAAGTATGACTTGCAATTTGGAGTTTCCTCCATCTTCACATGTACATCTAGTCCTCTATGTTTCTTGCTTAAAGAAAGTCATCAGCAACAAGATCAAAGTACAAACTATTTTACCAGATATTAATGAAGAAGATAAAATCATACTAGAACGGGAAATGATCCTTGAAAGAAGGATTAAGTAGCTAAGAAATCGAGCAATTACATAGCACCTCGTCAAATGGAAGAACCTACCAGTGGAAGAGGTGACAAGAGAAGATGAGTTCTTCTTGCAGAAGCACCTGTGGTTAGTCAAGTGTTGAGGAAAACATTTGTTTGAATGGGAGGGGAGTGTTAAGACCTAGACAAAGCCCCATGTTACGTATAAAACCCCTTATTAATCCTCTTATTAAATTATTACATTTCTTGTGTTATATTTTTATGTAAGCTAGAACCCCTTCATCACACCCTTTTATTATAATTGTACCAATTATATCCTATATATATATACACACCAATAAGACCTAGTCTTAGGATAATCTTATCGCATATGATTTTGTATTTTGAATTAAATATATTATAAAAGAAAGTTTCCCCCTCAAAATGAATTGTATTCATTAAATTTTTATGATTTTTAATGCATTGGATAATAATAGAAAGTATGTTTATGAAATAGATAATACAAAAATGAAAGAATTATTAAAAGAGTATAAGGAACTAACAAAAATGCAATTTCCAAATATTTTTCCACTAAGAAGAAAGATTGTGAATGAAATAGACTTGATTATAAATATAGCATTCCAAATAAAATTACATGGGAAAAAATATAATGGAAACTTTAGAGATGAATAAACAAGTATGAGAGTTATTACCTAAGAAATTGAATAGTGAAATTATGATACTATCTTAGTACCAACTTTGATTACAATAGAGAAAGATGGCCAATAGAGAATATTGTAAAATACTCAAAAGAATTGAAAAAAATTAAAATCAACTCTAAACTCCAATTACATAGGATGCGTGATTTGATGGATAGTTTATGTGGTGCAAGGTATCTCACCAAACTAGATCTAAATAGTGGATATAACCCTATAATGATCAAAGAAGGATATGAATGGAAGATAGTATTAAAAGGTAAGGATGGTTTGTATAATTCATTATTCATGGCATTTTGGCTAAATAATGCACTGGGTATACTTATGGGATTAAAGATAAGGATAGTGTAATAATTCATTGTTAAGTTTGTGGTTGTGTATGTGGATGAAATTTTAATTTAAAGATTAATGATAAGGATATTATAATAATTTATTGTTAAGTTTGTGGTTGTGTATTTGGATGAAATTATAATTTAAAATGAAAGTAGATGTGAAAATGTTAGATCAATATTCAATTATTAAAAAATATATATACTATGTATATATTTGAAAATTATTCAAAGACCACCAAGCCAGACACCAAATTGGTGTATGAGAACCTGAGAATTCCTCTGTCCAACCATTTAACTGGCAAAATACCTTACCACTTCTAGATTTAAACTTGTGACCTCTTACTAGGAAACACATGTTCTTAACCATTAGCCCACTCAAATTATATATGTTATATTTAAATATTTGTTATTTATTTAATATGTATGTTTTAAAATTATAATTTATATATCTAAATTTTGATATTATTTGATTATTTATTAAAAATATTTTTTAATTATTTATTTATTGTAAATATTTTTTTTTATTTATATTAATTTTTAATTATATATATTTATATGTAATGAAGATTTAGATGATCAATAAATAAAGCATGATGGTGATATTCTTCTCACCAAGTGCAAATCTTTTTATTCATATATTCACTCAATATACATTTGCATAAATATTTATACATATATAAGTAGGCATTTTTTTATTGTTAAGATCAAACAAGATTAATTTGGTGATATAAATAATTTCATTACAATTTATATCAAAAAATTTAAAGAGTAAATATTGTAAATCAGTTTCACCTTTTTAAATATATTTTAATATTAAAAATTATATATATATTCATATATAATTTTGTAAAATAACCCATGTGTTCCATTTGATAAGCATAGAGATAATACTTATATTTTACACTAGTATACTTGCATATCAAAACAAAAAAATTCCTAATATTTATATTTCACACTAGTATACTTGCACATCAAAACAACAAATTTCCATTCCTAACCATAATCATTGGTGGTAGCAAATGTTTCACACTATTATGTAATGGTTTGATGGGAATGTTAGCACATTTTGCAGTGCACTCATACCTAACATCAATAACATAACACAACTTTTCAAGAGCAATCATGAACGACCACTATTAGCTACAACAAAGAGAAGTGTTGAGCATGTTTTGGAAAAATTTAATATATATGGTTTGGTGGAAGGACTATGAACGAGTGGACAAGTGAAGGAAATATATATATTCAATTATGAATACTTATGCATTATAATTTATTTTATTTATATTATAATTTTTCTTAATATTTATAAGAATTTATTTATATTTTTTTCAAATTCATTAAAAAAAATTTCTTCTCCATTTTTAATGTTATATATATATATATATATATATATCTCGTATAGAGTACATTTTTTAATATCACCTTAAGGAGAACAAATTTTCATTTGTTTAACTTTATTTGAAAAAAACTTTGTGGAATTTATGTTATATGGTTTTCTTAAAATGATAATAAGATTTACGTGGCTATTAGTTGGGTTGGATTACAAGTCAAGTGACGGCAACGCAGCCCCTTCACAACCCGCGGGTCAGAAGGTCCATGCGCACCCACAGGATCTCCTTCTTCTCCCAACCCAAAGAACTCAAACGTCCTTCTATTTCCCTATCGGGAAACCTGCACCCACAGAATTCTCTGAGCGATCCCCTCTCCTTACTTATCGAGGAATCAGACTTCGCTACTTCACAATGTCAAAGGTCGAACACTGGGCTCTCGAATCCCCGAGACCCGATGACCAGTCAACGCTGACCTTCTCTTGCCTCTATCATAATTTTTCCTATCGCGATTTCGCCACTTGCGATGTCGAGCACTTCGTTTTACTGACCCCCGACTCCCAATATGTCGATTACACGACACGCGTGCGAGTTGACCTTTCGACGTCACGTCCACCTCTATCGGGAATTCGAGGTTCGTTATTTCTTGAACCCTGATGTTGTTGTATCGGGACTTCTCGCCACGAAACCCCGATAGCTTGTGCCACCTGTCTTATACCAACTCTTGTGGCCCCACTACCCTTTCACCGTCGGGATATTGCATTTCACGATTCCAAGTTGCGAGACTATCCTACCCTCGAAAACCCCAATGCTTCGAACCCCGTCTTCTTTGGATCTTCTGACACGTGTCCAAATGATGGACGGTTCTGAGCTCATCGGGATATCACGTCTTGGGACTTCACGGTTTCTGTTGCCAAAATTATGAGCTTCAACCTACGAAACCCTGATACACGATCCTATATGCGAATCCGACGATCCTTATGACTCGAATCAATGACTCTACCCCTATTGAGCTTTCAACTTTTCGGGAATACCTGCAGTATCTTCCCTGCACCTCTGTGAGATCTAACGACTCACAGAGATTCACAGATTCTCCTCGGAAAATACCGACCGTCCGTTCCTTCTGGATGAAATCTGTGAAAGGACTAAGTGCTCCTTTCCACGGAACTCATTCACCTGCTCGCAAGCTTGCGACGCTTCCCTCGAGATTCAAATAACAACTTGTTCTCACTATTCTTCAACGAACTCAAAGGCCTATCCTTCCTAAGATTTTCCCACAACTTTAAGTCTTCAGAAAGAAAACCCCTTTGCACGCACTCCTTGCGGAAAACCTTCAACCACGGCTAAGTGTTAAAGTCCTTTGACTCTGCGCACACCTGCAGCAGTAGTCCTTAAAATATTCACTCGGGTTCACAACCCTGAAACTATTTACCCGGCCTGCGCATTCCTTGCATGGCTCGTATAACCTAATTTCACTTATGGGTGAATGAGAATCAAAGTTATCCCTATTTGAACCATCTATTAATGCACTCCTTGTGGACAATTCGACTGCACTCCTTGTAGGAATCCTCTGGCTCAAATAGAGAAACAATTGAAACTCATTCTTTCCTTCTCTCAGACTTCAATTCAACCATGAAATCATATACACAACATACAAAAGAAAATGTATAAGAGGAAATAAACATTCATGGTCATAACATCAATACACAGAGAATCAGACACAAAACCATGAATTTGAACCAATCTTCTTCTATTAATTCAAATATTAGTACATGGGTGTTCTCTACATAGCTCTCTGCTTGCTCTTGCTCTTCTCCTGCTGTAGTTTTTAGGCTCAAGCTAATGTTTCAATGATACAATGAGGGTGTCTATATCCGTTCTCCCTCCTTCTTTTTTAAAACTGTCTAATCTATGAATTAAAATCCTATCTACCTGCATTAACTATATAAAATGTCGTCTATCTACTAAAGGACGAGAGTTATCCGCTCAAGGTCCATTACAATACATAAAGTTCACCTCATTAAACTATCACATTAATGTCCACGCAACAGTTTCAAGGTTTTTTCAAAAAATTGTGTTGGATGCCTTCCAGCTGTCTTCCGCTTCCCACTGGCTCACTTGATGTGGGAGATGCTCTTGCATCATACTCCCTTGCTTGAAAAATTTCATGGGCTCCTGTCCATGAGCTCCTGCACGGTATATCCATGCTCCAGAATCTTTGCTTCATTTTCCCAGCTGGCATCTTCAACTGGGTGGTTTTTCCATTTGACCAGATACTCATAGTATTCTTTCCTCCTGGTCTTCTTACCCACTCTCCTGTCCAGTATGCACTCCATCTGCAGCTTCTCTGCAACTGGCATCTGCTTCATCCACTGGATCACTGGCTCCTCCATTCCAATATCTTCCTCTCCGGCCCTGTATGGATATAAATCTGCAACATTGAATATCAGAGATATTCCGATCCCATCTAGTAACTCGATCTCATAAGAATTTTCCCCCAATCTCTTCAAGACCTTACATGGCCTGATTTTCTTCATTTTTAGCTTGTTGTATGTTCCCCTCGAGAACCTCTCTTTCCTCAAATGTGCTAGAACTAATTCACCAACCTCGAACTAAAGTTTCCTCTTCCACTGGTCAACTCTACTCTTATACTCGCAACTTGAGTTTAGGAGTCGTTGCTTCACCTGGCCATGAATTTCTTTCATCGCCTCTGCAAATCCTTCGGCACTTGTGCTCCTAGTAGTAGTCTGTTCCAAATCTCTCAATTCAGAAACTCCCCTCGATTGTGTGCCATACACAATCTGAAATGGGCTTCGGCCTGTGCTCCTTTTCACTGAATCATTGTATGTAAACTCCGCTTGTGGTAATATGTTGTCCCACTGGCTGTGGTGCTCTGTCACCAAGCTTTTCAGCAAGTCTCCCAGACTTCTGTTCATCACTTCTGTTTGTCCATCCGCCTGAGGATGATAAGCAGAACTAAAAATCAAGTTAGTCCCCAGATTCTTCCACAAAGTCCTCCAGAAATGTCCTATGAACTTTGTATCTTTGTCCAAAACTATGCTTCTTGGAAAGCCATGAAGTCGAACGACCTCTTTGAAAAACAGATTTGCGATGTGAGTCGCATCACTGGTTTTCTGACATGGGATAAAATGTGCCATCTTGGAAAACCTATCCACTACCACAAAGACTGAATCAAATCCTCTTTGCATCCTTGGCAATCCCAATATGAAATCCATGCTGATTTCATCCTATGGCCTTTCTGGTATGGGCAACGGTTGATAAAATCCTTCATTTTGCTTTCTCCCTTTCGAATGCTAGCAAATTCTGCATCTGTCTACAAATCACTTTACCTCTGACCGCATCCCTGGCCAAAAGTATGACTCATTCAGCTTCGTGAATGTCTTATCATGAATGAAATGTCCTGCCAAGCCTCCGTTGTGTTTCTCCTTCGGTAGATTCTCCCTCATGGAGAAATTTGGGATACAAAACTGATTGCCTCTGAACAATAATCCTTCTTGGATCATATAGTATGTCCAAGGGCTTCTATCTCTGAGAACTGAATTCTCAGCTACTTCATATGCTTCTTTAAAATCCTGATCATCTGCATACATGTCTCTAAGATCATCAAAACCCAATGTTTTGACTTTGAACTCCTGCAACAACAAACATTTCCTTCTCAAAGCATCAACCACTTTGTTAGCAGTACCCAAAATATGCTTAGTCACAAAAGTGAAATTCTGCATATACTCTACCCATTTTACATGTCTCTGATTCAACTTCTCCTGTTGAGTCACAAACTGTAATGCGTGGTTATCACTATATAAAACAAATTCCTTTGGGATCAAGTAATGCCTCCACTTCAATGTCTGTATGATAGCATAGAATTCCTTATCATATGTGGAGTATTTTTCTTTTGCCTCATTTAGCTTCTCACTGAAATATGCAATCGGTCTGTCTTCCTGACTCAAGACAGCTCCTATGGCAAACCCACTTGCGTCACATTTCACCTAAAATGTTTTCTGGAAATCCGGCAACACCAGAACCGGTTGTTCCTTGATATTCTGTTTCAACAACTTGAAACTTTTCTCCACCTATTTAGTCCAGTGAAAAGATTTATGTCTTTTCTTGACTGTGTCCATCATCACTGCGCTAATTCCTCTAAGATTCCTGATTAATTTTCGGTAGAAACTAACCAAACCATGAAAACTCCTCACCTAAAAAATGTTTCTCGGTGATGGCCAATTTTTAATTACCTCTACTTTATTTGGATCCATCCTCAATTCATTCGCTGAAATAACAAAACCCAGATAAATGATCTCTGTCTTCATAAACGAGTATTTCTTCATGTTAATCAATAGCTTCTCTTGTTGTAGCTTCTTCATCATTATAGCCAAATGCTTCAGATGTTATGCCTTCATTTTACTGAAAATTAATATGTCATCCAGATACACGATGAAAAATTTTCCGATGAAATCTTTCATGACTTCATTCATTAACCTCATAAAGGTACTTGGCGCATTTTTCAAGCCAAACGGCATGACAAACCATTCATACAAACCTTTGTTTGTCTTGAATGTTGTCTTCCACTCATCACCTTCTCTCATGCGAATCTGGTGATATCCGCTTTTCAAATCAACCTTTGAAAAACACTTGGCTCCGCTCAAGCAGTCCATTAAATAATCCATCCGCGGTAATGGAAATATATACCTGATGGTTATCTTGTTGATGGCTCTTGAGTCGGTACACAATCTCCAACCTCCATCTTTTTTTGGACTGAGTACCATTGGAACAGCACATGGAATCAAACTTTCCTTGACCAATCCTTTGTCTAGCAGCTCCTGGACTTGCTTCTTAACCTCCTCATTCTCTTGCGGCGTCAATCGGTACGCGTCTTTATTCGGCAAACTAGCTTCTGGTATGAGGTCTATGTGATGACTCACACTCCTCATTGGTGGCAACGAATGAGGTAATTCATCCACCATGATATCAACGAACTCTTCCAATAGTTCCTGAATCTCCTCTGGTAGATCATCCACTCTTGTGTTAGTTAGAACAATCCTTGGCTTTCTGACCACAAAGAATTGTGGATCTTCTTTCTTCTTCACCTCCGTAAGAAGTTCCTTCCCACTCATAAGAAGTACTGTGTTGCTTACTTCTAGGTTCACCTCCTTATCCTTTATCGGAAGCAACATGTGTGTCCTCCCATTCTTCTCTAGGGTATATGTGTTCATTCTCCCGTCATGAATCACATTTCTGTCATATTTCCATGGTCTTCCCAACAATAGATGACAAACATCCATAGGAATGACATCACAAAGTAATTTATAATTATAACCTCCTATCTTGAATTCAACTAAACACTATTTAGTGACACTTACCTGATGTCCCTTCTATAGCCATGAAACTTTGTATGGACTCGGGTGATCAGTCGTATCTAGCTCCAATTTTTCCACCATCTCTGTTGAAATAGGATTATCCATGCTACCACTGTCCACGATAACCTTGCATACCCTATCCTTGGTTTTGCAAGTTGTTCTGAAGAGTCTGGTCCTTTGAGATGAGTCCTCCACCTCCTTCTCGGGTGTTAAGAGAACTTTTTGCATCATCAATGATCTTTTGCCTTATGCGTCTTCTGCCTCCACATCTTGCCTCTGTGCCTCGGCAATGTGAGATTCTCCAATGTCCTTATTTTTCTCTGGACACTCATAAGACTTGTGCCCATTTTTTACACATGTGAAGAATGTGATGACTCCACCTCTTCCTCTTCCTCTACCTCTAGTACGAGGAAAAGTGTTGTTGTCATCATAGTCTCCCCTCTTCTCTGTATGTTGTCCTCGTTGTTCAACATATGGCCCTCATTGTGATGATCCACCTCTCTCAACTTTACCCTGAGGTTTCTTCCATTCCTCCTTAGGCTTTTGGTATTTATCTTGGGCAACTAACTTGCCTCTAGGATGACTTCTGCCTCGGCCCCTCTGACCTTACTTATGGCTCAGCTTTTCTTTAGCTTTCAGATCCATCTGATAAGCATCTTCCACCGTTCGGATGGTTACCATGCTCATCTCATCCTGGATATCATATCCCAGTCCATTCATGTATCTAGCAACCTTCTCATCATCGCTCTCTCAATGACCTGCCCTGATGTTCAGTCGATAGAATTCCTCTGTGTATTCTTTCACTGTCATCAGCTTCTGTCTCAGGTTATGCATCCTCCTGAATAGAGTAATTTGATAATCTCTGGGGATGAATTTCGCCTTCATCTTTGCGATCATTCTGTCCCAGCACTTGATCTTCTGCTTGCCCTTGCAGCATCTGTCTTCTTGTAGCTCGTCCCACCATAATGTTGCGTGTCCCTTCAATCTTGTGATAGCATGCCTGAATTTCTTGTCCTCTTCGACCTCTTCATAGTCGAAGTAGGTGTCAAGAGCTCTAATCCAATCTAGAAGCTCTTCTGCATCCATATTTCCCTCATAAACTGGAATGCCCATTTTTGCCTTTGTACCCATCCGTGCAATAGCTTTGATTAGACGTTCATTTACTGCATCCTCGGTTGAAACTTATTCTTCTCATTCAGCTTCAACTTCACTATCATAATCACTCAGATCCCCTGCACTAGCTCTGTGTCTTTGCATTGTCTCCATATATTCAAGTCTTGCTCAGAGATCACGCATTTGTCTCTCTATGGCTGATCTGCCATCTGCCTGCCTCTTCGTCTTGGCATTTCCCTATCCTTTGGATCGGGTGATTGCGCGTCCTTTCTCTTGGGCGACATGGTGAATTCTCTTCTTCTCTGCTACAGAAAGCAAAGAAAATTTTAGGCTTTGATACCACTTGACGGCAATGCATCCCCTTCACAACCTGCAGGTCGGAAGGTCCACGAGCACCCACAGGATGTCCTTCTTCTCCCAGCCCGAAGAAATCAAACATCCTTCTATTTCCCTATCGGGAAACCTGCACCCACAGAATTCTTCGAGCGATCCCCTCTCCTTGCTTATCGAGGAATCGAACTTTTCTACTTCACGATGTCAAAGGTCGAACACTGGGCTCTCGAATCCCCGAGACCCGATGACCAGTCAACGCTGACCTTCTCTTGCCTCTATCGGAATTTTCCCTATCGCAATTTCTCCACTCACGATGTCAAGAACTTCATTTTACTGAACCCCGACTCCCAATATCTCGATTACCCGACATGCGTGCGAGTTGACCTTTCGACATCATGTCCACCTCTATCAGGAATTTGGGGTTTGCGGTTTCATGAATCTTGATGTTGTTGTATCATGACCTCTCACCACGAAACCCCGATAGCTTGTGCCACCTATATTCCACCAACTCCTGTGGCCCCACTACCCTTTCACCATTGGGATATTACGTTTCGCGATTCCAAGCTGCGAGACCATCCTGCCCTCGAAAACCCTGATTCTCCAAACCCCGTCTTCTTTGGATATTCTGACACGTGTCCAAATGATGGATGGTTCTGAGCTCATCGGGAGATCGCATCTCATGAATTCACAGTTTCTATTGCAAAAATTATGGGCTTCAACCTACGAAACCCTGATACACGATCCTACGTGTGAATCCGATGGTCCTTGTGACTCGAATCGATGACTCTGCCCCTCTTGAGCTTTCAACTTTTCAGGAATACCTGCAGTATCTTCCATGCACCTTTGTGAGACCTAATGACTCACAGAGATTTGAGGATTCTCCTTGGAAAATACCGACCGTCCGTTCCTTCTAGATGAATCTACGAAAGGACTAAGTGCTCCTTTCCACGGAACTCATTCGCCTGCTCGCAAGCTTGCAACGCTTCCCTCAAGCTTCAAATCACAACTTTTTCTCGTTGTTCTTCAACAAAATCAAAGGCCTATCCTTCCTGAGCTTTTCCCATAGCTTTAAGTCTTTAGAAAGAAAACCCCTTTGCACACACTCCTTGCGGAAAACCTTCAACCACGGCTAAGTGTTGAAGTCCTTCGACTCTGCGCACACCTGTAGCAACAATCCTTAAAAGCTTCACTCAGGTTCACAACCCTGATACTATTTACCCAGCCTGCGCACTCCTTTCACATCTCGTATAACCCAATTCCACTTCTAGGTGAACGAGAATCAAAGTTATCCTTATTTGAACCATCTGTCAACGTACTCCTTGCGGAAAATTCGATTGCACTCCTTGGAGGAATCCTTTGGCTCAAATAGAGAAATAATTGAAACTCATTTCTTCCTTCTCTCAGACTTCAATTCAACCATGAAATCATATACACAACATATAAAATCAAATGTATAACAGGAAATAAACATTCATGGGCATAACATCAATACACAAAGAGTCAGACACAAAACCATGAATTTGAACCAATCTTCTTCTATTAATTCAAATATTAGTACATGGGTGTTCTCTACACAGCTCTCTGCTTGCTCTTGCTCTTCTCCTGCTGTAGTTTTTAGGCTCAGGCTAATGTTTCAATGATATAATGAGGGTGTCTATATCCGTTCTCCCTCCTTCTTTTTTAAAACTATCTAATCTATGAATTAAAATCTTATCTACTAGCATTAACTATATTAAATGTCGTCTATCTACTAAAGGACGAGAGATATCCTCTCAAGGTCCATTACAATACATAAAGTGTGCCTCATTAAAATATCACATTAATGTCTGCACAACAGTTTCAAGGTGTTTTCAAAAATTTGTGTTGGACGCCTTCCAGCTGTCTTCCGCTTCCCGCTGGCTCGCTTGACGTGGGAGATGCTCCTACATCATCAAGTATGAAAATTCTCTCTTGGTTTTGGGTGTAAAATAAACAAGTGTTGCATGGCAATGTAGTCTTTGCTGGGTTGAATTGGGAATAATTGTATAGGGATGGGGAAGAAGTAGCGGAGGTAGAGGAACACTGTTGAGGAGATGTGGAAAGCAGCATGAAGCACATGTGGTATCCATGCAGGAAATTACACGTGGCCTCTAGAGCCCCATTTATTTTTTGAAACTATATAATCCATCTTGCTATGTTTGAAATTTTCGTTATTACCAGTAGTGTGACTTGCTATGATCGAAATTTATGTTCCTACCTTGCATGTTTTATCTCTTCAATGTATTTATGAAATTCATTCATAATGATTTCCATATACTTCCAATTGGTTAGAGTTAAGTACTATTTTCATAGATCATTTGGATTGTGTGTCTCTATATGTGCTAGGACAAATAAAGTTATATGCATAGCAGGAGAAAAATATTCAAATTAAATAAACACAATTTCTTGACATTCAACATAGTTGAAGATAAAAATTTCCAAGCCATAAATATAAAAGGAGATAAAAATAGTTTTATTTGAAATATATCAAAAAATAATATTGTTTGTTACATATTCTTGGAAATTTAAATATGCTTGTCATATAGACTGGGATTGGGGCTCCTGCGAACCATAAGAGAAATATGTACAAGAAATAGGACCGTGGAAAGAAGAAGTGGACGGCGATAGAGAGAAATACATGAAAATAAGAATTGGAAGGTATTAGTCTTTGGCTAGACATTTCTATTTAAAAAGGTGGAATAACTGGATTGATAAGCAAAGCAGGATGTGATCAGTATAGAGTTACAGTGATGGTACATATCACCTTTTTTTCTATTTTCTTGTTGATGGCTTTTTATAGTTGTCGTCAACGACTACTGGAATCGTGCCAACTGCCTATTGCCTTTCATCAGTGGCCTGCTTCATTTCCCTTTGGACTCATTCTTCAATGTAGCTTCTCAAGGGGGCCATGTTGATCTCATTCTAGATTTTTATGTTGAAAAGTTCTTTTTCTAATTCCCTTAGATCGATAGAAATATTACACAAAGGCTGGTCAATTTCTTCATTTTGTACCAAATAGTCGACTAACCAATTATCCACGTCATCTTCTCCATATTCATTAATGTTGTAAAACTTTTATAAAGACAACCCCTTAAAAATATCAACTTGTTCATTGAAGGCTTGCTTAGTTAAGGGAAATGAGTTGACGATTAAGTTCAGGTCTTGGACCTCATTGGTCCTTCTGACTAAGTTTATTTCGGTTAGCTTTCTAAATAACATTTCTTTCTTTGATATGGCTTGTTCACATGATTGGACAATGAGATGCAGGTTCTTCTTTTTCTCTTTCCAACATGCATTTAATTGATTGATCTGGTTTTGGGAGGGGAGATCTTCTTGTATTCTTCTTGTTTATGTCATGTTGTTGACATGAGTGACAAAAGAGATGACCATGTTTAAATATAAATGTTCTTCATTTTCTAAATCCACCTCCAAATGTTCATGCAAAGCATGTGCCCTCGTTCCAAGGGATGTCGTACTTTGTGATGTTTCCCAGGCCTCAATAATCAATTTCGTTGTTTTCTTTATATTCTTCTCGACATATCCTCTACATGATGCGAGGAGGTTGGAGCATCCTTTTAACTTGGGTGCAGGGGTGGCAAGCATGGCTATTGATAAAGACCTCGAAAGCAATGGCATAGGAATCAAATCTTCCTCCAATTCCTTGACTCATTCCTTTAGTCTGGCATTTGCGACCTAAATGCCTCCAATGGAATCATCAAGAACATCTCTGGTTTCTCTTTGAATTCGAGAGATTTGGGATGACCACATGTTCCCAAGGTTAATCTTTGAACAAGATTTCCCTTTCTTATTTTTTACATTTCTCTTTTCAATAATTAAATTTTTAGACTCACTACCAAAAACAACACTCTAGAATACGAAGGATTCATATTCGTAAAAAAATTTGGTCTCAGCTATTTCCATTGGGCGACTATGTTGGATCATGTCTCTGGGATGATCAAGGCTGTGGAATACACTATCCAAATCAATCTCAATTTCCATGTTCTCACTCTCAATTTCAGGCTCTTCCGCCTACCCTACAATTTTTTTCTCTTCTTCTTCATAAGAATCTTGTGAGAACTATCAATTTTATCACGAGGAAGGTTGTTATCTCCTCCTTCATTTGAATAATTCTGGGTTTCTTTCTTACTGGGGTGGGTCGTTGGAGCGATGCTCCAGGATGTTTTACTTTTGGGAGTGGTATCTAGGGATTGAACACTCTTTTCACTGGGGCCTTTTCCATGTTGCTTGTACAATTCAGTGGTGCTTTGCAATGTGTCTAGGTTGCCAATGTTAGAAGCATGAGTGTTGTTGTCAGTGTCTCTATTTTCGCTCAGGTGTCTCTGGAAAAAAGAATTGTTGACGTCAACTGCATTAAATGTTCTAAAAAAATTACATTAGGGTCGAACCCTCTTATCCTTTCAGCATATCTTAGGTTCAAGTTGTTGAAATGAGATGCAAATTCATCAATTTTGTTGACATTTCTCAACACAAAGTCCCTGACTTTCCAAGGCAGGGGAATGAACTATTTTTTTCTCTTCTCATGGAATAGATGCAACTAGTAGTTGTATTTCCTTGCTATTTCGGTAACAAACATTTTGTCTATAATGTGACATGGAAGGAGAGAAAGTTTTTCCTTGGAGCCAAAAATACTTATCACACAACAATTCTCCATTTGTTCAAGTGCCCCCTTCATGTCCAAAAACCTAGTTTCCTGGTCAGATATGCAGGTAGCATCTTTTCCTAATAATAAAACTTTGAAAACAGAGACAAAGTCATTAAAAAATTCATAAAAATAGTGGGAGGCCTTGTGCCTCCACAAGTCCTGGTACCAGAAGGTTATTGGGTTGAATTCCCAATTTACCTTCTTGGACATAAACAGTTTTAGAAACGAACAGCATGCGCTATTGCGAAAACCAAGTAGGATGACATATAAAATTTCTTCTCCTTTTTGAAGCTTGACAATTGGGAACAGATTTCAAGGGAAATTAGCTTCCCCCAATAAAAAATAGGTTGTTCCTTGACTGTGAAATACAAAATATAAAGAACCATGTAGGAAATAGTTGTCATGGATTCTTGTCCCATTATTATTGTAAACAACCAGAAAATTTCCTGGAATGGATTTCTAAATAAAATAACTTGGAAGATTGTGATATCTCTAGGAACTGCCATCGGGTATTCCAAGAACTCGAGCAAGAGGTCCAACCTATTATTATTCTTTCTTAGGAACTTCTTTGACTCTTATCCTTTGAATGTCAATGTTGGCTCTGAAAATCTTAACATATGGTGGAAGACCTGAGGTGACAAAGAAACAAGAGAGTGGCCCCACAGTGGAATAATTCTTTGGCCTGAAATATATTTATTGGTGCACCAAGAGACCAGCTCCTTACAATAAAAAACTTCAGGGACATAACCTGCACGAGAAATTCCATACGTCCAAATTATTTTGTTTTGGGTGGAAGGGGATGAGTAGTAAGAATATGCCCTAGACCACTAGAAGTTCTAGTCCTCATGCCCAAATATGTTCACCGTATCTCCATAGAACACTTGTTGAGGTGGTGCCATATGTTTATGAGAAAGTCTATTTGATCCAAACGATGCTTGAAATGAACAGTTGGAGGAGATAATATAACCCTCCACAAATCTTGTTTTAATGTGTATTAATGGGATATCTCCTCGAGCCTTTCGCTCATCAATGAAATTTTCTACAGTTCTTGGATGATGAGTTGTTGGAATTAAATCTTACTAATTGCATATTTAGAAATAAGAGATTATATATCTATATCTATATCTATATCTATATATATATATATATATAATTTTTTTTATAAACAATTTTTTATTATAAACAAGTGCGAAGGTGACGAGGACGGAAAGTAAGGAATGGAAAAGTATGAAAAGCGGTCAGATGAGCTTCAAAATAGGGTTACATGGGATACTCAGGAGAGGATAGTGTCTGACGGTCAAATTGTATGTCTCAGAAATTTTGATTGCAAAATGCGTAAAATGAAAGAGGGCATGATGGGGCAGTCTAGCGGATGATTTGTATATTTGCGGAATTCTGGGAAAGTGACCAAGTATGGAACAGGGAAATGGTCAGTTAGTCTTGTTTTTAGAATTAAGGATTGGAGGTTTCGTGAATAGGCCAACCTGACGACGTGAAAACAACATTCCATTCCGACGAGCCAACTTGAGTTGAGCATTGGACGATCAAATTATATGTCTTTATAATATATATATATAATAATATTTTTTTTTTTATAAACAATATTTTATTATAAACAAATGCGAAGGTGATAGGGATAGGGAAGAGAAAGTAAGGAATGGACAAGTATGAAAAGTGGTCGGATAGGTTTCAAAATAGGGTTACAGGGGATTCTTAGGAGAGGTGAGGGCTCGACGGTCAAATTTTATGTCTCGGAAATTTTGACTGCAAAAGGCATAAAATGGAAGAGGGAGTGATGGGGCAGTCTAGCGGTCGGTTTGTATATTTACAAAATTTTGAGTGTTGTTTGCAGGTCACAGAACAATGGAAGGGAAATCTTCAACCTGCCTATCTGGGAACCCGCAATCGAGAAAGTGGCTAAGTATGAAATAGGGAAATGGTCGGTTGGACTTGTTTTCGCTAATATATTGAAATTTGTAATAGATATCCCATTACTTGAAAAAATCTTTTCTTCATGTATATTGCGAAATTTTGGGTGTTTTTTGTAGGTCATGGAACATTGCAAGGGCAATCTTGAGCCCGCCTATCCAGGAACCTGCAAGTGAAAAAGTCGATAAGTATGGAATAGGGAAACAGTCAGTGGGATTCATTTTCGATAATATATTGATATTTGTAATAGATATCCCATTACCTGGCAGGATATTTTCTGCATGTTTCTGGACAAGTTGTGTAGGGATAGTTAGTATGACTATCTCCTCGAGGCATGGTGAGTTGTTATAATTAAACCTTAGTTATTGCATGCTTGTAAATAAGTGCAAAGATGGTGGGCATAGGAAACAACGATTAGGAATTGGATACTTCACGAACCTTCCAACTCGACGATCAGTGAAAGAGATTCTAAGAAATGGCCAAGTATGGAAAGTGGATGAACAAGCTTCAAAATGGGGTGACAATAGTTCCCCAGGAGACGTGAGGACCAGACAGTCAAATTGTAGGTCTCAAAACGTTTGAGTGAAAACTGTGTAACATGGAAGAGGGTATGATGTGGCGATCCAGAAGTAAATTTGTATATCTTGGAACTCAGGGTGTTGTTTGCAGGTCACGAAACAATGGAAGTGTAATCTAGAGCTTGTGTACCGTAGAATATGCGATCGAACAAGTGGCTAGGTATGGAATGGGGAAGAGATCGATCAGAGTCTCGACATAAAAGAACGAGTTCAAATGTGAACCCATGAGTTTTCCAACCAACGCAGTTAGACATTTTCATAAAAATGACTAAGTGACCAGAAAGAGAAGGTAGAGGGGGAAAAGAAATAGGAATTTGGTTAAGTATAGAAGAGGGAAAATAAGGGCTAATATATTCAAATATTTAATAGATATCCATTTCCTGGCAAGAAATTTTTTGTATGTTTCTAGAGAAGTTGTATACTTATTGCGTATACTTGGAAAGAAGTGTGAAAGTGGAGGGCACAAGAAACAATGACTAGGAATTGGAAATTTCATGAACCTATCAACCTGATGATCTGCGAAAGAGATTCCAAGAAATGGTCAAGTGTGGAAAGCAGTCAGATGGGCTTCAAAATAGGGTGAAAAGGGTTCTTGAGGAGACATGAGGCCCCAGCGGTCAAATTGTATGTATCAACACTTTTGAGTGAAAAATGTGTAACACGGAAGAGGGGATGATGTGGGAGTCTAGAATTCAATTTGTATATCACAGAAGTCGGGGTGCTATTTTCAGGTCAAGGAACAATGGAAATGCAACCCTCCTATCTGGGAACCTGCAACAGAAAAAGTCAGTAAGTATGGAATAGGGAAACGGTCAGTGGGACTCACTTTTGCTAATATGTTGATATTTGTAATAGATATCCCATTACCTGGCAAGATATTTTCTACATATTTCTAGAAAAGTTGTGTAGGGACAGTCAGTATGACTGTGTTCTGGAGGCATGGTGATATTTTAGCATTAAACCTCAGTTATTGCATACTTGGAAAGAAGTGCAAAGGTGGCAGGAACATGAAGCAACTATTAGGAATTGGATATTTTTGTGAGCCCACCAACCCAACGATCCGTGAAAGAGATTCCAATAAATGGCCAATTATGGAGAGCAGACACATGTGCTTAAAAATGGGGTGAAAATAATTCCCCAGGAGATCTGAGGACCCAAAGGTAAAATTGCAGGTCTCAGAACTTTTGAGTGCAAACTATGTAACATGGAAGAGGGTATGATGTGGGAATCCGATAGTAAATTTGTATATCGCGGAATTTTGGGTGTTGTTTGCAGGTCACAAAACAATGGAAGTGCAATCTGAGCCTTCCTTCCGAAGAATCTGCTATCAGAAAAGTGGCTAGGTATGGAATGGAAAAGCGGTCGGTTGGAGTCACGATATAAAAGTATGAGATAATATGTGAATCTGTGAGTCTGCCAACCCACACAGTTAGACATTTTTGGAAAAAGGACTAAGTAACTACAAAGAGAAAGTAGAGGGGGAAAAGAAACGGGAATTTGTTTAAGTATAGAAAAGGGAAAAGAAGGGATAATATATTCAAATTTGTAATAGATATCCCATATCCTAGTAAGATCGTTTCTACATGTTTCTGGAGAAATTTTATACTTATTGCATATACTTGGAAAGAAGTCTGAAGGTGGCAAGCATAGGAAACAACGACTAGGAATTGGAAATTTCCTGAACTCGCCAACTCGACGATCCACGAAAGATATTACAATAAGTGGTCAAGTGTGGAAAGCGGTCGGACGGACTTCAAAATAGGGTGAAAAGGGTTCCCAAGGAGACGTGATGCCCCGACAGTCAAATTGTATGTATCGAAAATTTTGAGTGAAAAAAGTGTAACACATAAGAGGGGATGATGTGGGAGTTCAGAAGTGAATTTGTATATCGCAGAAGATGGAGTGTTGTTTGTAGGTCACAGAACAATATAAGTGCAATTTAGAGATCATCTGTGTAGGAACCTGCGATTGAAAAAGTGGCTAGGTATGGAAAGGGGAAGCACTCAGTTGGAATCACGATAGAAAATCATGAATAAAAATGTGAACCTGTGAATCCGCCAACCCGCGCAACAATACATTTTCAGAAAAACGACTAAGTAACCAGAAAGAGAAAGTACAAGGGGAAATGAAAGGGGAATTTGGTTAAGTATAGAAGACGAAAAAGAAGGGGATAAAAGAGTGGGAAAATAGAAAAGAGGAGGGAAATTTTTGTAAGAGGGAATTGGTCTCAAACAAGCCCCATTGTTGCAAAACCATCATTTTCTAGTCCAATATTTTATCCACTTACTCTTTTTATATTGTGCTTCTACCATTAAAAATGGTGTGAGCAAATTCTTTGTTGAAGATTTGTTTTTATTACAACTTGTGGGAGTAATTGTGTTCTTGATACATTCTTCCATGACTTTGACATATTATCTTAAGCATTAAACTTCTTGCATGATGGGTTGTTAGCATTAAAGATTAATAATTTCATATCTAGAAACAACAATGACGATCTTGAATTTTAATATTGTGGTTGATTTCATAGTCCCATTTTACTTCAGCCACCATAGATCATTTTTTTTTATTCACGAAGAAGAAATTTGGTAATTTCATTAATAAATTTAAAAGTGCTCAAAGAGAGGCCCGGGGATGGACAACTAATTAAATGTTTCCTTTTGGAGTAAAGGAATCAAGGAAGAAAAAGGGAAATAAGAAATCGTTTGCTCAACAAGGTTGAGATAAAAACGAAATTTCTAGGGAGGGCCCTGACTGCCACATCGTGAATTAGTGTTTCTATGTTCTATCTGCATTACAAATAGAATTGAATGTTGGTTTGAAACTGTTTGAAATTCATTTCCGTTTCCATAGAAGCCTGATGGGATCGACACAATGCATTTTCATATAATTGTTCAATGCTCCATATTGGATCAAATTACTTAATCCAATACAATATTCAAGAACTAGGAGACTATCGAACGATTCTAACGAGAAGATGTGTTAAATCCAACAAAGAGGTAGAAACCAAGATTCCAAGGAAAATTGTTTAATAGTAAATACATAAAAAAAAAACATATTGGGCAGTGTATATCTATCCATAGAAATTGGATTGAGTTCTTTGCACTAAAGCATTGAACATATTTGTCATAAATACAGGTACAATATCTACGAAAAAAAAAAACATGCACAGAATTATGTGGTGTTCCTCTAGTGGGACAACATGCAGGGGTCATCAATATGCTATTCAACATGCATACAAAACTCACTACCATGATTTTTTTAGGAAGTCCTTGCAGTATTATCCTCGAAAGGTCAATGTTCATTGTCGTAATCTCAATATCTTGCAGAAGACCTGAGGCGACAAAGAAATATGAGATTGGTTCCACAGTGAAATAATTATTTGGCTTGAACTAGGTGAAAAACACTCCTGCTTCTGACGCTGGTGACCTGGAGACATTGCAAGGCACCACTGAATTGTAAAAATAATAGGGAAAAGGCCCCAATGAGAAGAGTTTCCAATCCACGGTTTCCACTGCCAAGAGAACGACATCCCTCAGCATCTCTCCAACGACCCATCCCAGCAAGAAATAAACCCATAAGTTTTCAAATGCAGGAGGATATAAGAACCCGTCCTTGCGGTAAAATTGATAGTTCTCACAAGATTCCCGTGAGGAAGAAGACGAAAAATATTGTAGGGAAAGCGGAAGAGCCCAAAACTGAAAGCGAGGACACACCAAGAGACCACCTCCTCACAGTCGAAGACTTCAGGGACACAACTTGCACGAGCAATTCCAGAGGTCAAATTATTTCATTTTGGGTGGGAGGGGACCATGAGACCCCCTCCTTGCAGACAAAGACTCTAGGGACACATGATGCATGAGCAATTCCAAAGGCCCAAATTAGTCCATTCTAGGAGGAAGGAGATGAGTAGTAGGAATATGCCTTGCACCGGTGGGAGTTCTAGTCCTCATTCCCTAAGATGTTAATTGTATATCTAGAGAATAGGAGAGTGGTCCCGCAATTGAATAATTATTTGGCTTGAAATATATCTTTAGGAGCATCAAGAGACCATTTATTTACAGTGAAATATTTCTTCCCGCAACAGACTAATTTGGGCTTCTGGAATTCCTACTCTCAAGCTGCAAATCATCTATTGCGTTCAACGTCGATTTATTTTCTGAAACCCCTTCTTTGGTCTTGTTAGGGCCACCATCGTCAAGCTAGGAAGTGTCCCTCGTTATGGTTGATTACAATTTGGGGGCGGGAGTGGGAACAATGTTTTCATTTCCATCATTCATCGACGTATCATTGTCCATCATATCATCTTATTCCAACTCGAAATTGACCACATCAACCTCTACACCAACCATCAATGCACGCAGGTGGGCTATCTGAGAAGACGGGGTTGCCTGGAATTCTTTGGATTGAAATATATCTCTCGGTGCACCAAGCGACCATCTCCTTATTTTTCTCCTGGGAAGAAGGAGATGAGTAGTAATAATATGCCCTGGAGCACTAGAACTTCTGGTCATCATGCCCGAAGCTATTTACTATATCTGGACAGAACTGTTGTCGAACTGTTACCATAAGTTAACAAGAATGTTTGTTTTCTCCATATGATGTTTGAAATGAACATTCGAAAGGGATAATATAAGCCTCCGCAAATATTGGTTTAATGCATATCAATGGGAGATCTCCTTGATCCTTTCGTTGATCAATGAAAATCTCCATGGTTTGTCCGTAATGATTTGTTACCATTAAATCTTATTAATTGCATATTTAGAAAAAAGTGTGAAGGTGATGCAGGAGCATCGCTCCACGTCAGCAGCCAGCCAGTCGTGCGACTGTATGCATTCAACACTGGAGAGAGAGGTGCAGTCCTCATTCAAATTTGAATTGAATGTAAATTTAATGCATAGGTTGGCGAGCCATAAAATCCATGCCTTTGTGCAGGCTGTAGATTGGATTTTCTTTAATGCAGATCTAGCTGAGATCTAGTTATGGATAGCAGACTAGACAGCCATTGATTGTAAATTAAATAGGGTAGGTAAATCCTGGAGGGAAGCGCTCGATGAGCCCCTTAGGTAAAAGAGATTTTGAGATATCATTTTGAGTTAGTCAAGTAGGAAGGTAGAGCAGACAGAGAGAGCCGAGGAGAGCTTGGGAACACCTTGTAAAAATACCGGCATTTGCCAATTGTTAATATATGAACAGAGAGCAGTTTTCCTGCATGATATTCTGTTTATGTGTGTGTCTGTGAGTGTTTTCCTTTATGCTGTAATTGTATGATGTTATCATGCATTTGCAGGGAGTTGGTTTGATTTCAGGTTGAGGGTCTTTGAGGCTTCACACCACGTGGGTGTGACAGAACACTGAGGTTTTGATGGCCGTGCATAGAGTTGCACTCTGAACTCTAAGGAGTCAGACAGAGGCGTGCTGAGGCACAGGTTGAGATCAACAACTCAGGAAGAAGAAGACCTTTGAGGTTGTTGAACACCTCAAGAGGTAGACTGTGTGAGGGAGGACACAGTTGCAGACAGAAACCTTGTTGTAGGTTCTGTGGAGCTCTGTCGAGTGGGCATTGAGCGTGCACACGAGGTGCTGAGAAGGAGAACTCCACTGTGAGTTCTTAAGAGGGATAGAATCACTGAGGATTCTGGAAGACTCCGCCAGGTGGGCGTTGAGTGAGTGTGCGTAGACGACACAAGGAGGAGGGAACCCTTTGAGTTCTGTCATTTGGAGGAAGAATCCACAGAGGGACCTCTGCTGGGTTACTGAATACCCAGGAAGTCTCAATGTAGGAGTGTGTGCAACAAGTTCTCATAAGGGACTTGTGAAGTGAGGAAAATCTTAGGAGGGAGAGTTGCTTCGTGAGTTCGGGAAGAAGGACCCAGGAAAAGGCTCGAACAGGAAAGAGTTTTTGAAGCAGAAGAAATCTCCAAGGGGAGAATCAATGATCAGGATTCGCAGGTTAGATCCGCGAAGTCCCACTGACCATCAAATCTTGGAGAAGTTGCGCAAGGTTTAGTCCTTAGGCGTAGGAGGGAGGAACAAAGCCCAACGGGATTCGGCATTCGGAGTTTGGGGAGGTGAGAGTTTCATACTCGTCGAAATCACGAATCGTGGTTTCTCGATACCGTTGGGGCCGTTGATCTCAGTGTGGACACGTGGCGTGAGATCCCAGAGGGTCGGGATTCGGCACTTTGAGACTTTTGGTGTCGAAAGAACCACGGAGAAATAGCGAAACCCGGAGCTGTGAAGGGCCCCACTTCTATAGTGGTGGAGGTTGACAGGTTTCATGCATATCGAGGTTCGGGACTTGGAGGGTCCTGTGGATCGCGACATTTGAAATCATGAATTCCCCATCGACGATTTCCCGATTTCTACAGGAGTGTGGGGTCCAAGCTTCAACAACGAGGACAGGTGTCATCGGAGGATCGACACATCGGGGTTCGGAATTTAGAACCTCAGATTTTCAACATCGCGAGTAGCGATATCCCGATAGGGGAATCCCCGACGGTTGAAGAGGATAAAGTCAGTGATTGACCGTATCGGGGTTCGGAGATTCGTAAGGCATAAGGCACGCGAGTGGAGAATTCGCGATATCGCGAATTCCGATTTCCCTATTTGATAAGGGAGGTCAGCAAAGGAGTAAGCTGTGGGTAGAGAATTCCCAAGGGGAATTAGTAGGAGCATTGTCTCTCTTTGGGCCGAGGTCAGAGAAGGTCCTGGTGATAGCGATCGTTCTCCGAGGAGCAGGGAAGGTTGCGTCAGAGTGGTATCAGAGCCGGAAATTCTTGCTTGTATATTTCAGGCAGAAAGAGGTAGAGGAGAAGAAAGTACCCTGATACACATTAAGTGGTATCAGATGGGTAGTCTGTTTGTATTTTTATAGACAGAGGAGCGAAAGAAGATAGAGTTACTGAAGACTCTGTAGGCGATTGTTTGCAGGTAGGAAGCAGTCGAGAAGACAGTCAAGGAGACTGTAAGGATGAGATTGGTGGAACTCTTAGT
This sequence comes from Picea glauca, assembly GCA_000966675.3. Taxonomy (NCBI): domain Eukaryota; kingdom Viridiplantae; phylum Streptophyta; class Pinopsida; order Pinales; family Pinaceae; genus Picea; species Picea glauca. The sequence continues at coordinate 29,951 of JZKD02S1939657.1, forward strand.
GCGGGGTGACAGCAATAGATTTTCCAGGAAGGCAAATAGAGACAGCGCTATGGCTACTGAAGGCCGTAGGAAGAAAAGAAAGGTAGAAAAGCTTGCAGAGATGGATAGAGAGCTCGTTGATATACGAGAAGAGATAGAGAAGCTCGAAATGAAGCTGCGGCAGGATAAGAGGATGAATTATGACTGCGAACCCGAGACTGGGAGGGGTCTCGATGAAGATGATGAAGAGGAGGAATTAGGATCGTCCGAAGATCTCAAGCACTGTCGGTCAAGCAGAGAGTAAGAAATTTTGGTTTCCCAAGAGGGCAACAAATCGAGATTAGTTGAGGATCTCAAAGACTGTCATGAGAACAGCGAGGGAATTTCGCATTGCCAGCTGGTCAATGAAAGGAGATCAGATGAAGATCTTGAAGACTGCTAGGTGGATAGAGGTGAAAAATTGAGACTATCTGAAAGTCTCATGGACTCAATGGAGAGTTCAATTCAGTAGGAGTTGTTGATGAAGATGGGACCGATTGATCTCATGGTCTGCCAGGGAAGCAACAGCAGAAACATCCCATATTTCCAGGTGGGCAGGGATGAGCAGAGAAATTTGGATCAGCCAGAGGAGCTAACGGAGCAGGTGAGCTCGCAAAGAGATCAGCAGGTGTAGCTAATAGAGGTGAAAGAACATCAGGGTTATATCTTGATGATTGGGGGCATACGATTATTCCTACCATCTACCCAGGAGGAGGCAGAAAATTCTGTTGTACATGCACCAACAACAGGGGAATGGTCACAGTTGATGATGACTGATTTCCATCAAACAGTCACAGGCAGAGAAGAAGAAGAGTTGGAGCAGGCATTTGAGACTGCCCAAGTAGATGAAAGGAAGAATGAGTGTTCTGAGGTAACTCTCAATAATTTCAGCCCGCAAGATGAAAGAGCTGTAGCACTAAAGTTGACAGCAAAAGGAGCAGAAGATGAAGAAGATGAGCATTCTGAGGAATGGCTCAGCATTTTTGGCCATGAAGCTGAAAATAATGCAACAGAGGAGGTTGGAGAAGCAGAAGAGGAAGAAGCGAGCAACATTTTCTTTGATGATCTGTGGGATCAGATAGAAGCCCTGGAGGAAAGGGTGAAAGTGCAAGGTGGGCACATCCAACAGGTAAAGTTGGAAACAGATGACGGCCTGGGAGATCGTGATGATCTTCCCAATGGCCAAAAATTTTTGTAGCTGAGGAGACTGCAACAACATAACCAGCCATTGGAGCAGCTGGATGAGGTGATCGAGGAAATCAGAGAGCTAATGTTGAAGGCAGCAGGCACTGCCAGCAAGGAGCAGCTAAGCAGAATGAAAGAAGCAGCAGCAGAATGGAGCAGATGGGAAGCTCCAAAGACTTGTTTGGGACCCAGGAGGATTCCAACAGCTACAGGGGAAGCTCATGAGCAGGACCTCATGATTTTTGCAGCTATTGAGTATGATGCAGGAGCATCACTCCACGTCAGCAGCCAACCATCCGTGCACGCGTATGCATTCAACACTGGAGAGAGAGGCGCAGTCCTCATTCAAATTTGAATTTAATGTAAATTTAATGCATAGGCTGGTGAGCCATAAAAGCCATGCCTTTTTGCAGGCTGTAGATAGGATTTGCTTTAATGCAGATCTGGCTAAGATCTAGTTCAGGATAGCAGACTAGACAGCCAATGATTATAAATTAAATAGGGTAGGTAAATCCTAGAGGGAAGCGCTCAATGAGCCCCTCAGGTAAAAGAGATTTTGAGATCTCATTTTGAGTTAGTCAAGTAGGCAGGTAGAGCAGAAGAGAGAGAGCAGACAGAGAGAGCCAAGGAGAGCTCGGGAACACCTTGTAAAAATACCGACATTTGCCAATTGTTAATATATGAACAGAGAGCAGTTTTCCTGCATGATATTCTGTTTATGTGTGTGTCTGTGAGTGTTTTCCTTTATGCTTTAATTGTATGTTGTTATCATTCATTTGCAGGGAGTTGGTTTGATTTCAGGTTGAGGGTCTTTGAGGCTTCACACCACGTGGGTGTGACAGAACGCTGAGGTTCTGATGGCCGTGCATATAGTTTCACTCTGAACTCTGAGGAGTCAGACAGAAGCGTGTTGAGGCACAGGTTGAGATCAACAACTCAGGAATAAGAAGACCTTTGAGGTTTTTGAACACCTCAAGAGGTAGACTATGTGAGGGAGGACACAGTTGCAGACAGAAACCTTCCTGTAGGTTCTGTGGAGCTCTGTCGAGTGGGCATTGAACGTGCACACGAGGTGCTGAGAAGGAGAAATTCAATGTGAGTTCATAAGAGGGATAGGATTGCTGAGGATTCTGGAAGACTCCACCAGGTAAGCGTTGAGCGAGTGTGCACAGACGACACAAGGAGGAGGGAACCCTTTGAGTTCTGTCATCTGGAGGAAGAATCCACAGAGGGACCTCTGCTAGGTTACTGAATACCCAGGAAGTCTCAGCGTAGGAGTGTGTGCAACAAGTTCTCATAAGGGACTTGTGAAGCGAGGACAAGCTCAGGAGGGAGAGTTCCTTCATGAGTCCGGGAAGAAGGACCCAGGAAAAGGCTCGAACAGGAAAGAGGTTTTGAAGCAGAAGAAATATCCAAGGGGAGAATCAACGATCAGGATTCGCAGGTTACATCCGCGAAGTCTCGCTGACCGTCAAATCTTGGAGAAGCTGCGCGAGGTTTATTCCTTAGGTGCAAGAGGGAGGACCAAAGCCCATTGGGATTCGGCATTCGGAGTTTGGGGAGGTGAGAGTTTCATACTCGTCGAAATCGCGAATCACAATTTCCTGAAGCCGTTGGGGCCGTTGATCTCAACATGGACACGTGGCGTGAGATCCCGGAGGGTCGGGATTCGGCACTTCGGGACTTTTGGTGTCGAAATAACCACGGAGAAATAGCGAAACCCCGAGCTGCGAAGGGCCCCACTGCTATAGTGGTGGAGGTTGACAGGTGTCGTGCATATCGGGGTTCGGGACTTGGAGGGTCCTGTGGATCGCGACATTTGAAATCACGAATTCCCCACCGGTGATTTCCCGATTTCTACAAGAGTGTGGGGTCCAAGCTTCAACAGCGAGGACAGGTGTCATCGGAGGATCGGCACATCGGGGTTCAGAATTTGGAACCTCAGATTTTCGACATCACGAGTAGCGATATCCCGATAAGGGAATCCTCGACGGTTGAAGAGGAGAAAGTCAGCGATTGACCGTATCGGGGTTCGAAGATTTGTAAGGCATAAGGCACGCGAGCGGAGAATTCGTGATATCGAGAATTCTGATTTCCTGATTTGATAGGGGAGGTCAGCAAAGGAGTAAGATGTGGGTAGAGAATTTCCGAGGGGAATTAGTAGGAGCATTGTCGCTCTTTCGGCCGAGGTCAGAGAAGGTCTTGGTTATAGAAATCGTTCACCGAGGAGCGGGGACGGTTGCGTCAGAAGGTGGCAGTGACAACAAAGAGCGATTAAGGAAAATATATTTCATGAAGCTGCCAACCAGACGACGTGCGAAAGAGATTGCATGATGCTTTAAATGAACACTTGGAAAGGATAACACAACCCTCCAAAAATATTGGTTTGATTCATATTAATGACAAATATGCTCCATCCTTTCGAAAATTACTGACAATATTAATGGTTCCTACATGATGAGTTATTAGCATTAAAGCTCAATAATTGCATATTTAGAAAGAAGTGCGAAGGTGGTGGGGATGGAGAAGAGTGATTAAGCATTGAACATTTCGGTAACCCGCCCTCCCATGAAAGAGATTACAAGAAATGGCCAAGTATGGAAAGCGGTCGGTCGGGCTTCAAAATAGGTTCACAAGTTATACTCAGGAGATGTGAGGGGCCTATGGTCAAATTGTATGTCTCCTAACTTTTGAGTGTAAAATGTGTAACACGAAACAGGGCACAATGACAAATTTCGGCGGTCAATTTGTATATCACAAAATTTCGAGTGTTGTTTGTAGGTTGCAGAACAATGGAAGCACAATGTTGAGAAAGCTTGGCCATGAACCGGCGATGGAAATAGTGGCCAAGCATGCAATGGGTAAGAGTTTGGTCAGAGTCATGATATAAAATCATGAGACATACTCGAAACAGGGCATATTGACAGGCTTGAAAACACGGCCACAAGTTCCACTCAGAAGACATGAGGGACCGATTGTAAAATGTGTAACACAGAATAGGGGACAATCACGGACTTCGATGATCAATTTTATATTGTGGAACTTTGGGTTCTATATATAAAATCATGAGACATTTGGAAAAAGGAATAAGTAATGAGAAAGGGAAAGTAAACGAGAAAAATAAAGAGGAATTTGGTTGTCAATTTGTATATCAAGGAAGTATGGGTGTTGTTTGCAGGCGACGGAATAATGGAAACGTAATGTTGAGCCTACCTACCCAGGAAACCGTGATCCAAATATTTTTTTGAATATGGAATGGGGAAGTGGTCAGTCAGACTCGTGATATAAAAGTATCAATGGAAATATGAACACGTGAATCCGCCAACCTGTGCACCTAGACATTTTTCGAAAAATGACTAAGTAGCAAGAAAGGGAAAGGAGAAGGAAAAAAGAAAGGGGATGGAAATTTTTGGAAGTGGGAATTGGTGTAAGAAAGCCCCATTGATGGTCTTAACAGTTACTATGAAGTGCATTAAACAAGTGAACATGATCTTCAATCAAGGAATTGATAAAGTGAGCCATGCTTATAGTTTTTAGGATGTGTTTGCATAAGAGAAGCATCCAAAATCCATAGGAAAATCAATTTTGGGATTTTTAAGTAAAATTATTGTACTGTCAACTTCACCCTAAGTATAACAATGAAAAATTTGAATTTTAAGATGAATTTTATTTTTATTTTTTTGTGGTTGATATGATAGTTCCATTGGACTTCACATAGTATATATCCTTTTATTTCAAAATATTCCTGAAGATGAATTTTGCTAAGTTCATCAATCAAGTGAAAGTGCTAAAACGAGCCACATACTACAATTTCATCGTAGAGCTTATATTAAAAGGAAAAGCGGGTTCTGTATATTCTTTAAGATCATAGAAAAACCGCCAAGATCCTGAATGTATCATTAATTTTCCAGAACGAAGCATACACACAAGATCCAAGTAAACACCAAACGTATTGAAAGTCGAGGCACAAGGCAACGCATGAACATAGAAGGTGCAAAGTGAGATCCCACAAGGGTCCATAGAGCAGTACGCATCAACCTATGCATCAAACAATTTGATATAAAAAAAACACATGTGCCATTGGTTTTCTCTTACATGTGGTAGATGTTCCCATGAGAAAATAACCGAACCCATGAGATCTGAACAAAAGTCTTCCAAACACAAGACAACACAAAACTAGTAGAGATTCGGCATTGTATCCCAGCTATAACCAAACCCCGAAATGGGGAACAAGAAACTTTTCGATTACTATTTTACCATGAAGCAAGATCACTATGGACATTTGCTTCTAATAGTGCCATGTTCTATTACTACCAGTTTTAACAATGCCAAATTTCCAATAATATTGGAAATGCCTAATGGTTCTGCTTAGAGGAGCAAGCCATTTCGATGGTTCAAAGGATGGGCTTGATTTATTCACAGTTGGATACTTTGTATGGGGTTTGTCCTCATGCTTCCCATTTCTAGACTGAACAATCTTATGTGTTTCCTGTTCAATTTTCCATGGCACTGCAAAATTCTATTCATATCATCATTGGGTGGCATGGAAAGATACACATGAGATTTTTTCGTTTCTTGCCAATGCTTGATATGATTTATTTTTTTTCAACCGATATGAAGTATTGCATTGTCCTCATTTAAGGTGAATTTTCTATGCAACATGTAGACATTGTTTTCCTTTTTCTGTAGGTATACTTCATATGGAAATTCTGCTAACCTAGGAAGCACATCTTGTAACAGAGTCTGTTTAATTGTACAATGTACGATTGTGTTTCCCACGGTTCAAGTGGGAGCATTGAGGAAATGTCTATATATGTAAGGGAATTTTTTACTGCATCGTAGACAATCAATTGTACCATCATTTATGAAAGAAGAGGCAGAAGCAGGAGAGTTTCATTTGGCACATACAGGATTGAAGGGGGTCGAGTACGCATTCGCTGCAACCAAAACACCCTCAACCTGGGCACGTGAACATAGTAGTTAATATATTGAACAATATAATATACAACTGCACAACAAAAATAAGATGCAGAAAATTGGTGAAGGCAATTTGTATGAGCAAAGTGAGGATCAAATTGTAGATGTATATGCACAACAGTTGTTGATCTAGTTAGTTTCTTGATATCCAGTACTATGTCTGTTCACAATTCTGTTACAAATTTTGTTTGGGTTGTGCAAAAGATCCTTTCTTTAACATCTATTTTCTTTGTTATATTTTTGAAGAGCATAAGTGGAAATTTCCCTTTATGCAATTATTGTTCCATTGAGGAAAACAAATTTGAATAGGTGTCGAACAATTGTAGTTGCAACATGGAACAATGCAATAGTTGTGTAACATAATTGAGATACATGGAGATGTGAAAGTAAAGGACAAAACTAGATATGGAGAACAGTACCATTGCCTTGTCATTGTATGAATCTCCATATTTTATATGGAGAATGTGTTGCGAGCCAAGTTTTCTCGCGAGTGTGACAACTACACCAATGGTTCCAATTGGGTAAGTGTCGTTGCTCTGTGCAAGTTGGTGAATTGTTGTGTCTGGGACAAAACAATATTATAAACAAATCGCAAGAATTTTTTCCACAATACTTGTTTCGTTGAGTGATATAATCCGATCACAATCACCACGGTCATATATTGTTTTGGGCAATATATTAAAATTTTTAATGGATATCCCATTACCTAGCAACATCTTTTCTGGATGTTTCTTGACAAGTTGTGTGGGAATAGTTAGTGTGATTGTCATCAGGGCTTCGTTTTATGTCATGTCATCACACATAATGGATCTAGTTTTGTTTTCCTTGTCCAAGTAGGTGCTATAGATGACAATTATGTCCCCGACAAATGCTTTTCCAATTCAACAGAAGTTCAAGCCCTCTATTAATAGTATTTTGGGTGTTATAAGTTTAGACCTAGTTACATTTTTTGAATAGAAACAATAATGTGAATGGTAGTCTTCATTATTATTATTATTATTATTTTCCGGGCATAAATGTACAAGTAGACACACAACTTGGATGAAGTATGGAACCAAAGTTTTTCAACCAAACCTCTTAGTCTGCGGAACTTGCGCTATGTTTGATGTCTCACTTGCACTCGTTGATACTTCTTGTGAACTGCAAAGTATGTGTTGCAGATGAAATCAACATATTTATCATGGCATAGATGAATAAATAGCTCAAGATATTTGTTTGGTAAACATATCAGGAACACAATGTATGAATATTTACCTTTGGCCTTATAGGTCTATTGATGTTTGCGATGATTGACTGCTCATGGCTATGTCACTAGTCCAATGTTTTCTGATGCAAGCTTGTGTAGATGAATATCAAAAGGACTAAATAAGAATATGCATTGTATATTGTCCATAATTGTTTTGAATGTCACATACAGGGTCGAAGGAGATGGAATACAAAATATGGTGTCAAGGGATACTTAGGAAACATGAGGACCCGACAGTCAAATTGTATGCCTCAAATTTTTTGACTGCAAAAAATATGTAACATGGAATAGGGAATGATGGGGGGGTATGGTAGCCAATCTATATATCCTGGAACCTCCAAATCTAGAGTCGCAATCTTGAACCCGCCAGCTCGAGAACCCATGGTTGAAAACGTGGCTATGTATGGAATGACGAAATCGTCGGTCAGAGTCATGATATATAAGCATGAGTATAATTGTGAACTTGTGAGTCCACCAACTCATGCACCTATAAATTTTTGGAAATTTGACTAAGAAAAGCAACCATCAAGTGAAAGTAGAGGAGAAAAACAAAGGGGAATTCGGTTAAGTAAAGAAGAGGAAAAAAAGGATAATAGAAAGTGGGAAAATAGAAAAGGGGAGGGAAATGTTTGGAAGCAGGAAGTCTCAACAAAGGCCCATTGTTGCCAAATCATCATTTTCTAGTCCAATATTATATGCACCCACCCGTTTTGTGTATTTGATTTACTATCACAGTTGGTATACCTTTTTTAATATTGTACTCCATCCCCCTCTATTGTGGAATATAAGAATTCATCTTCCTATCCAAATAATCTATTTGTTTCAATGTAGCAACGCTGAAAATACAGTGGACATGAAGGTAACTTAGTATGCAGAAAGACATGTAAGAAAAAAACATACAGTTATATTTATTTCAATGTTGTAGCAAAGAAAATACAATTCACATTAGGATAAGTTACTATGTAGAAAGATACGTAGTATCTACATACAATAAATTAGGTGCAAAGCAGTAGAACAAGTAGAAAAAATATACAAACAATAAATGAAATACTAAACAATGGACTATGAAATAAGAGTAGAATCATGCACCATTGTATCTCCTCTTCTACATTTGTGACAAAAATTCCATTGTCTTCTCCAGTTATTCTATTTGTTTAAATGTAGCAATGCAAAAAAATACAATGGACATGAAGGTAAGTTGGTATGCAGGAAGACATGTAAAAAAATAAACATAGTTCGATTTATTTCAATGTAGCGGCACAAAGAATACAAAGGAAATGAAGATAAGTTATTATGTAGGAAGATACGCAATATCTAAATACAATAAATTAGGTGAACACATATACAGAAAATAAATGAAATACAAAAAATGGAATATGAAATAATAGTACAAGCATGCACCTTTGTATCTCCTCTTCTACATTTGTGGTAAAGACTCCTTCGTCTTCTCTAGTTATTCTGTTTGTTTCAATGTGGGAACGCAAAAAATACAATGAACATGAATGGAAGATGGTATGCAGGGGAGAACAAGTAATATGTACATATAGTAAATGAGAATCAAAGAAATAGAATAAAAGATAGTTAGAAACATGAACCTTTTCTTTTCTTGATCCATGGTTGTTATAATATAGAATTTTTCTTGTCCAAAATATACTACAAGCCAAAAAATATTAAGAAATTGCATGCCCATAGCCAAATAATTTTGGTTTTGTGTAGCAAAGTATCCAGATATTCTTTGAAACATGTAAATATAATTTTGAAATATCTTTGATGTACATCTCATATTTCAAGTACAAGACGAATTGTATCGTGGTCAGACCAGTTTGTGTACAGGATAAAGAGGTTGTATTTTGATATGGGCACATTTCACCATATATGGTTAATAAGTGTCTTTTGCACATGTTTTATCTTAACAAAAAGACAATGGACATTGGAATTGCACATGTAGTTGTCCAATTATTTGTTATGCCACTATTTTGTAGTATGTCAACACTGAAGTATACTAGAATGATAATGGTTTCGTCCAAATGTAAATGGTGTGATGCATTTGAGAACACATTCATTATGTTAGCAATGTTGCACTCCAAGCAACATAGAAACTGAATATTGCAATTTGCAATCCATAGAACACCACTCTTGCTAGCACCATCTCAGTATCCTTTTCTTCTACAAGAACATTTTGCAAAGGCATGTAGGTATGGTTGAGAGTTACGAAAAAAAATTGGAGAAAAATTTAAGAGCAGGATAGGTGGGAACGAGATAGGTGTTAGATCTCTAATTCGCCACACACGACAAACGACAGAATTGCAGGTCCATTTGTGGGTGCAGGACATGAACACTATAAAGTACAAGAAAACAACTCCAATTGTCGATGCAGAACCCCAACCTTGCAAAGATGAAGCAAACAAAATAAAGAAACAAGCAACAAACTAGTGAGGAAGCACGAATAGGCCCAACTGTAGCCGCAGGACCTCAAACTCGCAAAATTGAACCAAACAACAACAAGTAGCAACTGATGAACCAACAAACCAACAAAAAAGAAACAACCACTTAACCAATAAACAACGTACGTATCTCCAATGATTACCAAATTGCATCCCAAGCACAAAAGGAACCCGAAACATATGACAACCATGCAAGTAGAAATAATTAAACTTTCTTACTTGAAAACTACAAATAGTAAACAACAAAGAACGAATACAAATGAAACTATGGCATCGGAACTTACTCTGCAATGATGAATGATAGAAGTGTAGGTTGAATTGTGGGTGCAGTACTTGGACCCTGCAAAGTGAAAACAAATAGCTCCAACTACGGATGTAGGACCCCAACCCTGCAAAGTTGAAGCAAACAAAAGAAAGAAACAAGCACAAACATGTCCAACTGCAGGTGCAGGTCCTCAACCTTGCAAAGTTGAACCAAACAACAACAAGAAGCAACCGACGAACTAGCGAACAAGAAGCACCCACCGAACCAATAAACAATGTATGTATCTTCAATGATGACCAAATTGCATTCCAAGCATATAAAAAGTATGAAAAATACAATGGCTATGGAATTGGTGGTGGACAACAATATTTTCCAAATTTACTGCAACATTGTATGGAAAATTTCAAGGAAAAATGTACTCTGAGAAGCCTATTTAACTAAACATTTAAGGTTGTCAAGTTGTTTAAGGGCCTCACAGTATGCAAACATTTAAGCTTCCATGCCTGTTTAAGGACCTCATGCTATGTAAATATTTAAGTTGTCATGTCTATTCAAGTACCTCAAAAAGAGTGTCATTTCTCTAAACCTTTGGTATGTAAACATTTCAATACAAATAGAAATAATAAAAACATTAAAAAACAACGTCGATGCTCAGAACTTTCAGTATGTAAACAATTCAGAAAAAATGTAATAAAAAATAAAATAAAAAATGTCTAAGCTCAAAACTTTGGATATCTAAACATTTACAACATTGGGAACAACGAATTTGACAATAAGACCTCCAATATATTCTCCAATGAGATGATGACATGTAAGGTTTTTTTTATTATATAAAAAATAGTTTTTTACTTCTATAGTTCGAACAATACAAATGATGTGAAAATTTATATTCAAAGGACACATTAATATGAAGTCAATGAATTATCGATCATTATTGTCCCTCTATGCCTTCGGTAGGGACTAATAAATTTATATATTAGGTTAGGAAAAAATAATTATTTTATCAAATGAATAATTTTTTAGTCTATATTTTAGTTTAGATGTTAGGTTAGGAAAAACCATTTAGGGGGTTTGGCGGGTCTTATATGGTTTTTTTTTAATATCATTAAGATTCATGACTCTTAGTTGGGTTAGAGTTCAAGCTAAGCATGGAATTTTTTTATCTTATTTTTATACATAATATGTGTGTGTGTGTGTGTGTCTTTTTAATTTAGATATTATATTAGGAAAAATCATTCATGACTTTAAGTAAATTTCAAATTTATAATTAAATAGGAAACAATACTTTGGATCGTCGATAGATATATGTCTCACTAGGATGATGGAAAGAAAAGCTACGAACCTATTATAGAATAAAGAAATAGAGTTTACATCAATTACTATGAAATAAAGAAAATATATGAACTCATTATGGAATAAATAAATTCTATGAACCTATTATAACAGGTTTGTCATATTATAGTGATAATCCAATGCCAAGTTTCCATCCACCATTAGGGTGACTAGGGCATAATGTGAGGAACACCATTGATTACTGTTTTTAAGTATTTGGGTCTATAGAAATGCCATCAGGTACCAACAGGGCGATGCCTGTTAGATAGCTGGCTTAGGTTGATGGATAGTTGGTATGGATTGTTGGTTTTCATTGATGTCAACTATTTGACAGTGATATTTTAGATTGATGTCAACCCTTGGTGATTGATTTCAACCCTTGGAGAAAGTTTGGTAGCGAATTTCAGTAGCACAAAGGTTTGGGTAATGGACCCAAGGTTGTTTCGTGTATAATGATATGAGTTTTAATATGTTTGAAGGTAATAATATTCTATATGGATAGTACATGTCATTCCATTTCCGGTGGTATGTGAAACTTTACATAATTCCTCACGGTTAGAGAGTTATGGTCATGTGAAGTTGGAGAACGCAGGTTTGGGTAATGGACCCAAGTTTGTTTGATGGATAATGGTATGCGTTTTGATATATTTGTAGGTAATACTACTCTATATGGATAGTACATGTCATTCCATTTCTAGTGGTATGTGGAATGTCACATAACTCCTCACGGTTAGAGAGTTATGGTCATGTGAAGTTGGAGAACCCTCATGAGTCATCTAGAAGCCCCAAAAGGTCAAAGTAGTCAAAGTGGTTTAAGAAAATTTTAGAAGGTAAATAATAAAGTGAAGTGATGAGTGTACTAGAATTCAAATTTAATACGAAATAAATTATTTAAATAATAAATTTAATGGATAAATTACTAAGTTGACAAGTGGTTTGAAGTGGGTTAGCCCTAAAATAAGGAAAGTGGTTTAAGATGGTTAGAAGGTAACCCCTTGAACTAAAGTGAAGTGATGAGTGTACTATAAGTCAAAGTGGATACAAAATAAATTATTTAAATAATAAAGTTAATGGATAAATTACTAATTGGACAAGTGGTTAGAAGGTGGTTAACCCTAAAATAAGGAAAGTGGGTTAAGATGGTTAAAAGGTAACCCCTTGAGGAAGCTACATGAAAGTATA
>JZKD02S1939657.1:65584-88323 GCA_000966675.3 Picea glauca
ATTAAATATAACAAATTTTATTTTCAAATTTCAAATATCAAAGTTATATTCATAATTAATATATCAATGTGTTAAATATAACCAATTTTACCTCTAAATCTCAAATACTAAATTTATATTCATAATTAATATATCAAATAAATATCAATAAAACATGTATTATATTTAAAAAAAAAAATACTTTCTATAATTATAATTAGATTTATACCAAGGATGTATCTATTATTTTTTATTCTTACATAATATTTATAAATAAAATACATATTAAAACAAATTCCATACATATATAATACAAAGAATATGTTATAAACATATAAATAAAAGCTTGACTTATATATAATACAAAGAATATGTTATAAACATATAAATAAAAGCTTGACTTATATACTATATAAAGAAAATGTATTCTTTTATTAAATATTTTATTATACCTTTAATAATAATAATTTAATTTTAAGGTTTTGGTTAAGTTAGATATTAAATTGGTGTGATTTTATTGTATCTGCAACTTTAAAAAAAATTAATGTTCTTAATTATCAAACTCATTTAAACTATAAAAAACCACATTTTTTATAATTTTATATTCTTTTACTAATACCAAAATATTTATCACTAACATTAATCCCAAAATAAATTTTCAAAATATTGTATCAACTAAAAATAATTATTATTATATTAACTTTCAATTTTAACAGTTATCACAGAATAAACTTTCAAAATATTGTATCAACTAAAACTAATAATTATTATATTAACTTTCAAATTTAACGGTTATCACAAAATAAACTTTCAAAATAATATTGTATCAACCAAAAATAATAATTATTATATTAACTTTCAAATTTAACACTTATTATATTAACTTTCAAATTTAACACTTGAGATCTCTTTTCTACATAATGTTAGTTTTTATTTTTATTTCTTTTAAATAAAAAATTATTTCACTTGCTTGATATTTCTTTTAAATAAAAAATTATTTCAATTCCTTGATATAGAATTCGGAATTGTTGACAATTTTCACTTTTTTATTATGATTATATTGTTAAAAGTATGATAATGGTTAAGATTATGATAATTAATTGGTTGAAAATTATAATTATGAGATCTCATCAAATACTACTGTTCATTCACACGTACACATATTACTTTTGTTTGGAAAGTGTTTTGCCCATATATTTATATGCACTTAAAAAAAAAATCTCAAAAAAGATAAACGACCCTGCTTTATTAATTTTATTTAATTATGGATTGTTCTTCAATTCTTCCTTTTAAGGTTGAGGAAATAAGTCTTTCCATGATAAGATTCTAAAAAGAGTGTTTATTCATCTTTCATGAAAAAAGGTTTTGATTATGTAATTTTTTATGATATTTTTATATTTTTAAGTATAAAATTTAAAAATTTAAAAAATATTTTTTTAATTATTTAAAAAATATATTATAAAAGATATTTATGAAAAATTTTAATTAATTAATTTTAAAATTAATTAAAAAAAATCCATTAAAAATAGTCAAAATTTTTAATTAATTTAAAAAACAATCCATCAAAAATAGTCAAAAATTTTAAATACAAGGTATATAGCAATTAATTATATTTGACTATAGAGTGATAAGTGGATTTGCTTGACTAACATAACACTGGTTGTGGAATGGACACCTTATATTCAATTGGAAAAGTATTAGGTGTTTAGATCTATATTGCCAAGTTATGCCCCTTAGAGGTTTTGCAAACTTTCTATGTTTACAATTTAAACTAAAATGTTTTTACAAAGTACTTAGGGATTAAAGGTTTCACATTTTGGAAGTTACACTTTTAGAAAGCATGGTTATGAATTCATACACTAAAGTTAAAGTTATAATATACTGAGTTGTAAATAAGGATATAATTGTGGAAACAAAAAGTTATAATTAAAAATGTGTTTACTTAAAAAAAATTTATAGATCATTAATGCTCATAAAAACCAATTTGTATATTATATTGGTATTATAGGATTTTGTAATAGATGAAACAAAGTTACAATTGTAAGTTAGGAAGTTGTGGCCAAAATTGTAATGGTGTAAAGAAATTTGTGACCCCATAATAGAATAGATTTTTGAAGATCAAATGAAAAAATATGTTTGTTGGTTTGGATTGCTCTTCTTAAAGTTTAATAGTTTGTGGGATCATTTTTTTAAGATAAACTTAATGTAAAATTAGAGATTGATTAATTTTTTCCAAAATGAAATCCATAGGAAGATTACTAAAATCAAACATTATAGCATATAATATAATCCAATACTACTTGACCCAAGTATGAAAAGCAAACAATATACACTTTCAATTATATCCTCTTAACCAACTATAAACCTCTTAGCATGGCTC
The DNA here is from genome assembly GCA_000966675.3 of Picea glauca. Classification (NCBI taxonomy): domain Eukaryota; kingdom Viridiplantae; phylum Streptophyta; class Pinopsida; order Pinales; family Pinaceae; genus Picea; species Picea glauca. The sequence goes on from JZKD02S1939657.1 coordinate 67,944, forward strand.
TTAAATAATCGTACATTTTTTACACTGTTTAATCTACAAACATTGTTGAGCACACACTTATACTAAGAGGGCACGGTGAATCAATATAATACAATCTTTTATTTATTTATACATTCATCAACCACAATAAAACAATTGTACATAATATTAACCATGGTACACACAATTTATGTGGAAACCCTTTCGGGAGAAAACCACAAAAAAAATATTTATAATTTTGTAGGTACTAACCTACTAGAGACACCAATCCTCGTTGCTAAGCACCAACTTAGAAAGAGACACCAATCTATTTGTTTGAGTGGTACTAACCCTGAATTACAATACAACTTCTTCAAAAATGATGAACATTCACATTGCCTTCACCACGTCTTCTCGCTACTTCTTCCTTTACCAAATATACTCTCTACTTTTGGCTTCACCATATCTATTCTCTAGTTCTTCCTTCACCAGATCTACTCACTACTTCTTCCTTCACCTAATCTATTCGCTATTTATTCCTTTTCAAGATCTATTTGCTAGATCATCACATATATATTCTTCTTCGTCACATAATTCATCACTCTCTCATTTTGGAATGATATTCAATCTTTATGCATAACATATTATCCTCTTCACATATTACATTTCCATGCATCTCACACACTTCACTTCAAATGTTACATTTATTTATAGACATCATCATTACCGTTTTTGAAGAGATGGGTTTATTCATTAATTAAATAATTAATTGTTTCTATTTCACCGTTGCACATACCATGGGAAAATACCATGGGCTTGTAACCATCAATGGTAAAACCAATTGTAAAATATTTCTTTGACTTTTTACATGCAATTTTACTTCCAAAATTATGGAATTGAAACCATGGGTTTTTAAAATATTTCCTTTGACTTTTTCACATACACTTTTACTTCCAAAACCATGGACTTGAAACCACAATTGTTAAATATTTATTTGACTTATGTGTATGAACTTTTAAATATACTAGTAAAATTCATTTTATAATTTTTCACTTGCACCCCTTTTTTATATCAATCTTGGGATGCTCCCCCTTGCTTTCAAATGCCTTAGCATAACATCATTGACAACATGTTTATTGTAATAACTTAATATGACATCGATGACAACATGTTCAACAATCTCCCCCTTTGTCATTGATGGAAATCTTGTGATGAAATACATAATCCACTAGGAATAGAAAGGATTCCCCCCATATTTACAACTCTCCCCCTTTCACATCAATAGAAAATGGATGCTCCCCCTGATCTTGTGCTTTTCCTTAAGAACTTAGTGACTAGATGAGATGGATATCACTCCCAATTTTTATCTGATATATTCAAATGTCTCTTTGGGAAGGAGTTTTGTGAAAATATTCACAATTTGTTCTTTGGTGGCAATATATTCCATCTTGACATTTTGTTATGCTACTTGTTCTCTTAAGAAGTGATACTTGATTGGAATATACTTTGCTTTCGAATGAATAAAAAGATTCTTTGAAAAATATATTGCACACAAATTATTGATATTGGATTATCATATTCTACCTATATCTTTGAATGTATGATTCATCCAAAGAGCTTATGTACAACATGATGTTGTTGCTATATTCTCATCCTCTGTTATGGATAGAGAATTTGAAGATTGTTTCTTTATCAAACAAAACATTAGACTGTTTTCTAGAAAGAATGCTCCTTCACTTGTACTTTTCCTATAATCAACACTACCTTCCCAATACACATCTACATATGTTGTTAGAGTAAAATCTTCACCTCTTGAGTACCACAAGATGAAGTCTAAGGTTCCCTTTATATATTTGACTAGTATTTTCATTGCTTGTACATGAGTTTATTTTTGTGCAACTTGAAACCTTGCAACCAATCCTACTACTTGCATAATCTTCAGCCTTGATGTCGTCACATATGTAGGATGTGAATCATTGATAATTTTTTTATCTACCTAAACCACAACAATAAACTAATTTCCTCTTGCTATTTTTATGTAGAGGTTATTGTCAGGAATTCCTCTTTTAAATCCTTATTGTTGTTGACTCTCATTTTCCCTCTATTCAGAATGTAGATTGCAGTGTTGATTGCTTCTCTCCTAAACCTATTTGATAGTTTGGATGCATTAAACATTGTTATTTCCATCTCTTGTATGGTTCGATTCTTCCTTTCTACCACTCCATTCTATTGTGGAGTTATTATAGCTAAGAGATGCCTATTTATTCCATGAATCTCATAAGATTATTCAAATTCATGTGAGATAAACTCACATCCTCTATCTAATATCAAGCACTTGATTTTAAAATCAGTTTCATTTTCAACCAAGATTTTGAATGCTTTGAACTTCTCAAATGCTTCAGATTTTTCTTTTAGGAATGTAACCCATGTCATTCTAGAGTAATAATCAATGATCAACATGATGCAATTTTCACCTTGTAGACTTTTTGTTCATGTAGGACCACAAATATCTATATGAACGAGTTGCAATGGTTTCATTGTTGATTAATCGTTTTATTTGAAGCTTGCTCTTGTCTGTTTCCCATGCTGAAATTGCTTGCAAATTTTGTTTCAAGGTTTAGAAATATTTGGCATGTCTCTCACTACTTGTTTAGTGTTTATTTTTACTATATTATCAAAGTTCATATGGCTCATTCTTCTATGTCATAACCAACTTTCATATATTTATCCCATCTAGAACTTTTATCCTTGGATCACATTGAGGATATATAGATTGTTTGATGTTCAACATGAATTTTCCACTAATATTCCCAAGACTTTCTTCCTTATATCACATCCTTTAGAATGAAATGTGAGATTATATCCTTGATAGAACATTTGACTAACACCGAGGAGATTATGTTTCAAACATTCAACATACAAGACATTTTTTGTTTTAGTCTTCCTATTGTTGAGAATGAGAGTATATTTTCTAGCTATCCTTGTGGTAGCATTATCTCCAAATGTCACACTACCTTCATTAACATATCTCAAAGTGAAAAACTTGCTCTTGTCACCTATCATGTGGATTGAGCATTCATTGTCAATGTAACATTGGCTTCCTTTGTTTTGCGCATGAAGGGAAATTTGCACAAGAACAGATTCCTCCTTGTTCTCCTTTTCTTTATCCTACTTCCTTTTCGAAACTCATGTGGGTTCTTATTTTGTTTGGAAAGGGTATCTTCTTCCTTGTTTTTTCTAGAATTTTCCATTAGGATACTTATACAAAAATGTGATGTGTGCCCATAGTTGTTGCACTTATAACATACAACATTGTAATCAAATAAAGGGGAAAATGAATTATAGTTTCTATTTGAGAACCCATAAGTACTTCTACCTTTGTTCCACACATAATTATTTCTAGCATGTGCTCTACAATATATTGCATTATGACCAAAAAGATTACAACAAAAGAAATAGCCAAAGAAAGAATTTTGGTATGGGGTCATGTGAGGCCTCCTTGGTGGAAAATAACTTTGAATATGTCCTTGTTGTATTTGGAAGGAATTACAATTTTCTACGGAAAAACATTTTCTTTCTTCTTGTTGTCTTCATCATTGATGGAGATTTTGAGTACATCATCATCGCTTTTATATTTTTCTTCATTTCCTTTCTTTGGTGGATCTGTAGCTTTTGGATCTTCTTTGGTGATCATATGAATATTATCATAACCAAGACCAATATTAATGATTGGATACCTTTGAAAATTGATGATATCATATAAGGTTTCAGTACTCTTTTCAAACTTCAAGCTTCTATTCAACTTAATAGTTTTTTTCTTGAGTTCCTTTCTTAAGGAAACAATTTCATATTCTAGCTTTTCACAGTTTTCTTCCTTTACCTTCAACTAGATTCTCACCACTTCTTCTATCCTTCTTTCCTCTTCTAATTGAAAATTTAGGTTCATGATAACCTTTTCTATTTCCCCAATACTTTGTGACATTTTCTCTTTTGAATCACGATCTTGTTCTTCATATTTCTGCAGTTTCTCCTTTTGTTTCAAATCATTTTTCCTAAGCTTCTTTATTTTTCTTAAGGAACACATGAGTTCTTATTCAAAATCCACTTCCCCATATGATTCAATATTTTCCTTTTCTTCTGAATCCATTATTTCTTTCCCTTTGTCTTCATCAATCTTTGTTTTGATTTCCATAAAGAGATTTTCTTCTCTATCACTATAGAAATTTCTTTCACTACTCTCTTTAAACGAGTCACTAACCCCTTTTGAGTAGAGACTCTTCTTATGATTATAAGAGTTCTTCTTATTTTTATGCTTGTCATTTTTGTGGTTGTTTTTGTGTCGATGATGTTTGCTCCCTTTTTTTATGTTATAGTGTTCTTCATCATCACTACTTTCATTTTTTTCATATGGACACTAGAAACAAAATTTCCTACTTTTCCATAATTAAAGAATTTAAATGGAAACTTACCTTTGTATTTGTCGGATCCCTTTTTGAGTTTTGTCACAAAGTGTGCTTCCTTTGCATTTGATTCACATATGTAATAATAAGTTTATCAGTTTTCTTTGTTCTTCATATTCTTTGAGGCTTTGGAAGCTTCTTCTTTCTTGATGAATTTCCTTTTTCAGTCCTCATTTCACATGCAATGAGAATCCCATACAATTCATCCATTGTCAATTTTTCAAGATCCTTCATTTCTTCAATATTGAAAACTTTGGCATAAAATCTTAACAGGAGTGACTTTAACACCTTTTGTACAATCATCGATTCTTCAATTTTTTCACCAGGTTCGTCGATGGTGTTGAAAATTTCATCCACATGGAGGAGATAGGCTGCAACATTTTCTTCTCCTTTCATTTTCAGACTCTTGAATTGACTTCTATGAGTTTGGAGCTTTTCCTTCTTAACCTTGTCATCACCTTCATAGATATTTTAAACCTTATCCCAAATTTCTTTTGTCAATTTAATATGCATCACCTTGACAAACTTGGATTTTGATAGACCACAGAAGATGACATTCATGGCTTTTTCATTTTTTTCACTAGGCTTCTTCCTAGCTGCATTTGTTGGTGGAGTTGTTGGGGATGTATAACTAGTCATGGTTGATTTCCAAATATCAAAACCAAGAGCTATTAAATAGGTTTTCATCCTTATGCTCCAGAAGGAACATTTTGTTCCATCAAACAATAGATCCATGTTTGTGGGGAAACCTTCCTAGTCGGACATGTGTTCTCCCAAGATCTACTTTACAATGGTTAGGTTGTTTTCAAAGGAACCTGCTCTGATACCAATTGTTGAAAACACAATTATACTGAGAGGGGTGTGTGAGTCAGTATAAGCCAATATTTTATTTATTTAAACAATAATCAACCACAAGAAATAAATAATATATAATATTAACCATGGTACATAGAAATTACGTGTAAACCATTTCGGTAGAAAACCACAAAATCTTTTCATTATAATTTTGTAGGAACCAACCTACCATTACAAAAAAATTTAGGCACTAACCTATTGGAGACAAAAATCCCCACTAGTACAAATCCTTGTAGGAATCAACCTACTCTTATAGATATTCATAGGCACCAACCTACTAGAGACACCAATCCCCATCCCTAAGCACCAACATAGAAAGAGACACCAAACTCTTTGTTTGAGTAGCACCAACCCTCAATTATAATATAAATACTTCAAAAATGATGAACATTCACATTTCCTTCACCATGCATGTAGCATCCATAGTTCTAATCCCCATGAATTATAATGTAATTGTGTAAATGTGAATTAGGATATTGAGTTGAGGTGTTGGGGAGAATAGCCTATATTGATTTAATGTGGTCGGGGGATGAACTACATGTTATGAACATTGATTAATTAATAAAAGTAATAATCACTGGTTGTGATATGAAATGAATGAAGAACGATAGGAGGATATTATTCCACAAGAGAGAGGGGTCCATAGGGGAATTATTCATGGGTATTAATCCAACCCACATTCCTGAAATTATTATCTTTGTGTATAACCTTCTATTTGTTGATTGAGTGTATGATACCAATCATTAAACTCATGTAAGAGGGTGGGTGTGACTGGTCACATCCCATATTTATTGAATAGAATGGTTTGAAGTACAATCATTCTTGATAAGAGCATGAGTCAAGAAAGAAAGAAAGAAGAGGGAATTCGTATGTAGAATAGGGAAATTTTTTACATGCATATTTTGGGCAGCAAAGGAGGAGCAGAGGGATGAGAAGAGGACCAACTATGGTATATTTGAAGACATCCATTGTTTAGCTTCATTTTTATGTGGAGAGAGAGGCCTTTATGCCATTCAATTGGGTTGTAAGCCTATGGTGTGATTTCCTGTTGAGGAAATATCTCATATCCTTGTGAAGGTTATTGTGAGAAAACATGAAACAAATGAGAGTTCCTAGAGTTCCAAGATGAGTGATTCCTAGCCAAACGAATGCACTAGTGGCCCTGATAAATGAATGGTACAATCCGAGGGACTTTGAACAATGAAGGAGGTACATTCCTTGGATAGTGCAGGTTGTGGGGAAAATAGAGAGCTGGAGGTTTGGAACTATTGTGAGACTAGAACTTGGGTTTGGGGTTGCTCTGTGTGGAGAGTGGATAGCTAGTGGGTCAGATCTCCTTGTGGAATCATAGCCTCAACTCGGGGGTGTCTTTCTTATGAGAGAAAATGATCAGCAATGCCTATGGTTGGGACGCTCATCCTTCATTTGCAGGGAGTTGGTTAATCGTTAACAGATAAATGTTTGTGTTCTTTTCTTATGTTAAACTCCACTGTGTAAATAGTTTATATGAATGTTGTGTGTTTTTTGTTTCTTGAATATTTGTATTCATGTTTAGTATACATTGTTAGATGCATTTAAAATTGTAGTATCATTCAAATGGTCAAATATGTATGTGATCTATGGCTGGTAAGCTACATGAATTTAATTAGTAGTAAATATTAATAATTTAATGACTTTCCACACGTAATGTTGCTCAGTCGGGCGTCGGGTACATTACGTTATGGTATCAGAGCTTCTGGTTCAAACATCGGGCTTGTATGGCTCGAACTAGAGCGAATTTGTGAAATTCGTTGTTGTATATTTTGTCTATGACCGATTTGGGAGAAAAACAAAGAATTTAGAGAGAAATCACCAAATCCATGGGAAAAATCTGAGTTTTAATGACTCTAGATGGTTTAACAAGGTGGATGGAGTAGAGCAGTGAAATTGCATATCACAATTTGACCTAGAATGGTCGAAATTTGAGTTTTAATGGTCGCATGTAGAGTTACAATAAGTTTGGTGGATCAACGGTTGAGATCTCTTTTGAACTCGGGATTGATGATTGGGGTTCACTATGATAAATTTAAAAAATCGTAAGGATTCAACCATTTGAAAGGTTGATGATATCAATGACTAGGATTAAATTGGGGGTTGTGAAATGGATCATATCAATGGTTTGTATTCATTGTGGTTTTGGTTTAAAATTTTCTAAGTGTGAGGTTCGACAATAGAATCCACTGACGATCGATGGTTAGATTGACGAGTTTGGCGAAGTATTGAAAATTAACCAAGAGAAATCGTTGATAGTTAATGGACAAATTGACCGAATCTGATGAAGTATTTTCAATATCCAACAAAATCCATCGATGGTCAATGGACCAGTGGTGGGAGGTCAGCTAATTTTGGTGACAGTGTTCAAATCAAGAAAGAGAAGTTGTTGATGGTTGATGCGTCGATGATTTGGTGTTAGACGAAGTTGGCGATTTATTCGGCTTGTTCAAAGAGAATCGACTAATGGTCGATGTGGGAAGGAGGATGATGACATCATCATCCATGTTTCATGCCATGTCAACATCTATGTGTCATGTCACATCACCCAAGTTGACACCTTAGGATGACGTGTCATGCCATGTCAGTCAACAAAAGTGGTCAATGGTTGATGGTCAAATCAACTGATTTGGGAAAGTGTTCAACAGTCATCAAGGATCATCGATCACTGATGGGCCAATGGTTGGGAATCAATAGATTCAATGGATAGTTTTCCATTTGCTAATAAATATTGTTGATGGTTGATTTAAGAGTTGTTTGAAAATCAAGTGTCGAGGAAATGGATTCACGACCGACGATCGGATCGGTAGCTTTGTAAAAACGTTTTGTGCATGTAGTATACCTAGGGAGGTAATATTGGGTACCTGGGGAGGCACCGGATGGGAATCTGGTTATGTATTACTAGTGGAAGTCATTTAATATATGAGAATGTAGTCATTCAATGTAAGGTGGACTAGGTCCACTATATTAATAAAGGCCCACTATCGTAGTTAGATGTAATAAATGTGAGAAATCTCTCTAGAAGGTTCCTAGGAGATAGAGAGAGTTATATGAAGAAGTGTAAGCAATGTAATGAAAGATAGTGAAGAATATTTTGAATGTATCAAGAATTGCTTGAGGAGTGTTATCCTTCCTTAAGGATTAATATATGGTGTTACCCTACCTCAAGGGTTTTCTCTACATTCTTGTGTTTAGTATTTTGGTGAATGGTTTGGTGCTTATTATTGGTTATTTCTAAAGTATATTTTTAAATTTATTCAGGCACTTAACAATTAGTATCAGAGCACTTTCCTTGGCCAAAGAAGGGAATAATTGTTTTTCTCTTTTTTCAGAGTTTTTCTCTGGAAAAAGAGGGAGACGCACTTTAGGTTCATATATGAAGCTTTATGAGCTGAATTTGGAAAAACAAATTGGATATTTGAATTCCTTTCAGAAAAATACACAATTTCAAAAAACAAATCAACAGAAACAGAGTCTGGGAAGTGAAGTTATGAGCATTTTAAATTCAACATCTTTTCAGGGTTTTTCCAAAAAAAGCCACGATTCGGTGCGGTAAGTTATTTCTACACCCTAGTTTTTGTTGAAGATTTATTCCAAGAATGATAATTTTTACTAGAAGAGATAATGGCCCTAGTATTGAAGAATTTATACAATCTCACAAGTCATTATGGAAAGAGAAGTGAAAATCTTTTGTAGACTGGGGTTTCAAAGGTGATGCTCTCATATGGTGGAAATCATTTCACCATTCTGAGTGGATGTCACTTTCTGAGAAAGCACTTGAAAAATTACTTTTAGACAAGTGGTCTCATACAAAGAGTAAGGATAAAGACATCACCAAGAGTTTATTTTCATGTAGAAAATCTATATTACAAGTTCATGGTTGTATTCATAAAGAAAATGTTATTGTTTCTATTAACCCTAGTTGCAAACAAAATTTTATCAATATTCAGTTGGCTAATAGATTGCAAGTTTCGGAAAAGAATATTCAAAGCACACAATTTGTAGGTGAAAATGTTAAATTTTTTAAATATTTGAAGCTTAGTATGGATAAATATGTGTTGCATTCAGATTTTGAGGCTCTAGATATGGGTGATGAAGACATTGTTTTGGGATATCCTTGCATAGAATCAATGGGTACCATTAATATTAATGTGAAAAAGAAGTTTCTAAAGATTTGGTATAAGAAAAAGAAAATTACTTTGCAGGATGTGTCTCTTAGTAATAAATATGGGCCCATGGAAGCTAGCAAAGAAGTTATTGTCGAGTCTGAAGTTGAATCAGAGGCAGAGTCTATAGAAGGAGATGAAGAAAAACTATAGGAAGGACATAATCAGGAAGCTAAGGAGGTCATTGACTAAAAGGCACAAAGTGTTGTATATTTGAAGAAATAATAACAAATTCCTACAATTGTTGTATATCGCCATCCACATCATATAGAGACAGAACAATCATCAAGGCAAGGGCGTGTGAATCAACACATTTATGCACCAACAGGGAACCAGAAATGAAACCGATCAAGAGGTTCATGGAGGACTTCCAACACTAGGGGAAGAGCTCAGGCTATAGAAACAATCCCATGGAAACCCCAACATGATGAAGATCAAGATCATGGTGGCAAGGCAATAGATGGACATCATGTTCGACTTCCATTGGGATGGATGGATGGTTGTACTTGGTACCAGTTGGCTACATTGTTTAGCCGATCATATTGTATGGTTTCTTCTCATGTTTCAAGGACGAAACATGTGAAGGGAGATGAAATGTAGTATACCTAGGGAGGTAATATGGGGTACATGGGGAGGTACCTGATGTGAATGTGATTATGTATTATTAGTGGAAGTCATTTAATATATGATAATGTGGTCATTCAATGTAAGGTGGACTAGGTCCACTATATTAATAAAGGCCCACTATGGTAGTTAGATGTTATAAATGTGAGAAATATCTCTAGAAGGTTCCTAGGAGATAGAGATAGATATATAAAGAAGTGTAAGCAATGTAATAAAAGAGAGTGAAGAATATTGTGAATGTATCAAGCATTGCTTGAGGAGTGTTATCCTTCCTTAAGGATTAATAGATGGTGTTACCCTACCTCAAGGGTTTTCTCTACATTCTTTTGTTCGATATTTTGGTGAATTGTTTGGTGTTTATTATTGGTTATTTCTTGGTTATATCTAAAGTATATTTGTAGATCTATTCAAGAACTTAACAGTGCATCCAAAGGATGATACCAATCATCGATGGTTGACAAGGTTAGATCAACGATTGTTGTGTATCATGATTTGAGATCAACGATTAATATTTAAATAACTACTATAGTAGTAAAACAATGAATTTTGTGTGAAATTGTCTAAATTTTTCATATTTTTTAGGTCATTAACTTGCGTGGCATTTTTGAGTCCCTAAACGACATTTTTTGCAATTAAAAACAAACAAGAATAAAGTGTACCAAGGCACAAATTTTCTTATCATGTCAAATGAAAGAACCCAGAGAGAGCTATCCAATGAGCTAAACGGTTCACGAAACGGAGCTCGTATGAGAAAGTTACATCCAAAACAATGAGGGAAAAATTTTTGCACCAATATTACTTCCAAAGGGCATAAGTCTATGATCAAAAGTCCATTTGGGGCACATGATTAGTCAATGGAAATATTATGACCCACAAAATCTAGTGGTGGAGTCATATTTTGGTTACGGGTAACTGAAAATGTTCATGAAGAGAATTAAGACACATGTAGCATACATGAGTAAATTGATTAAAAAAACCTAAACGTATTTCGACCAGAACTTTTAGCTCGGATCTTGGATTTCAGAAAAAAAATTGTCATTGGAAAGGTATTGAGGAGTAGAAGAAATTTTTCAACCCATAATTTTGTTTTGGGAAATTAAATTTCTCAGAAATTAATAAATAGATTTTTGTAGCAGTAAAAAGAGTGTGATTACAACATATAGTTGTTGTAACGTTTCACTTAGAATTCAAATTGAGGCATGAGTACAATTATTGGGAAGATGTTTTGAGGAGGAATGCATCAATAAAATCAAAACTTGAAATGGTGCAATGTGTCCTTCAGAAATTGATGAAGAAATAACCTATATTCTATATGATGAAATGTTTTATGCTATGCATATTTCTAATGATAACTATTATCTAACAGATTTTTTGTAGAATTAGAGGTACATAAAGAAAATTTAGTTATTATATGAGGACTGGAGTTATGGAAGATTCCCATGGATATTATATCCATGAGGAAGAGATCAAAGGTATGCATGTCAACATGGGTAATTTTGAGACATAGTCGAATGGAAGAAGAGATAGGAAAGAGTCATTCACTATGAGAAGCTTGTGTAAGGAAGTGCAGAGCTACAGGGATGGCAATGAAAATATTATGAAGGATCAGGAAGAGATACTTCAGAGATTAAATATGTTGCATAAGAAAGTTAACAAAGATTATGGAACCAAGTAAGCAACTAGTGCTAGGCAAGTATCAACATCTAGATATCATAGAAAAAGGGATGATCATGGAAATGATAGGAAGTCAAGAAGCATGAGAAGACATCATCATTCTCGAAGGAAGTCCAGTAGAAGAACTCACGCAAGTTCAGGACCAGGAAGTAACCCAAGTGTGTCTCATGTTCAGAGGCTAAGAATTAGGACTAAGGAATACATATTCCAAGGTGAACTCAGGAAAAAGAAGTCACCTACTTTCCATAGTGAAAATTGGACAAGAAATAGGTCAAGCTTGTGAAGATGGTTGAAGTATCAAAGAACCGCAAAGGAAAGTGCAAGGAAGGTGTTGCAAGGTTGTTAAGGATATAAATAAAAGAAAAGGAATATTAGTGTTCAAATGCTATAGAGATTGAATGTCTTTCAAGGGAAGGCCAATAGATATTTCACATAGGGTATGAACCCAACAAGTAAATAATGCCATTGCATGCACAAGAAGCAAGGAGGACTCCAGAAACTTGAATATAGAAATATGGTAATGGAAAAAAATCTTGTTGCAAGAGAATGAGAAAGGATATCATGAGATGAGGTGTGACTTATGGATGGATCAGTCATCTATATGAGAATTCATGGGAATGTAGGAAGAAGGAATTGTTAGATATGATCTAACAACTCTTGTCTAAAATCACACAAGCAAGATAGATGCCTCTATTATTAGAGTGCGCAGCAAAAGAAAGGTTGTTAGGATCCGATCGTAACCCCTATCCATGGGTCATTAGTTAGTAGGATATGTTTTCTATTTAATAAAGGCTGACATTAGTTAATAAGGCATAATAAATAAAGAAGAATAAGTCTATGTAAGAAGACTTAATATAATCTTTTGCTTCTAGAAATATATTCCTCTAGAAGTTTCCTTAGAAGATAGAATTAGTATAAATAAGAGTAGGAGGCATTGGATATTTTGTCTTTGAGATTATTGTAATAGAGATTTTATCTGCTGGAGGTTTCCCCATCTAAGAGGAAAGTGAACATTGTTATCATAATAAATTTTCTCTTCCTGGTGATTATTATGGTTTTCTTCTGATATTTTTCTAGATATATTATTATTATTCTTTCATTTCCTGCTAGATTTTTTTGTTCTGCATAATATATTGTATCAAGAATATTGCAAGTGGTATCAGAGCTATTTCCAAGGAAAGACTTGCAGGATAAATGTTTTCAAGGTAGAGATGTATTCTGACATCTTTAAGCTACAAATATTTTTCCTTGTGTGCATAAACACGTGGTCGGGGAGTCATACACACATGAAATATAAGTGGTTCTTAAGCGCACATATGTTGGCCACCCTTGTAACCCCTGTTGGTACCCGTTCGAATGGTAGCACATCAAAAAACACTTGTATACGGATCGACCTAGGCATCTTGAAGCCCTCTGTAATAAACCGTTCGTCTGCCTTAATGCTATATTGTCACTGAGAACAACACTCAGGAAGTGACTCTCTATTAACTAGGTAATCAAGTAGTACGTTCTAGCCTACTTAGTTGGTTCCCTGAGATATTGGGCTGATTACTATTGTTGGACCCCACATGTATATAAGAGAGTTATATAACAAGGAAAAACCTTGACTGCAGATTCCTTACAAAACCTAACCCTTGGGAACATAACAGAGAAAGAAAAGACAAGATCTATTGCAAGGAAACATGGTTGTATGCATTGGGGTTGTGGAATTACATATTTTGTCCTGTTAAGAATTTGGAAATTCTTCCTCAACACCCTTATTTGTGACCTAGCCCATTGAATTCCTCTCTTCATTCTGATCGTAGTGTTACCCTTCAATTTTAATCCTTTTTTTCCTACGGAGCCAACCCCCTCTGGGACGTATTTCTTGAGACCTATCCCATTGGTTTTATCTTTTTGTCCTAACCAACTGGGTACCTATCATTTTTAAGTCCATTTTTTCCATCCTGACACCTTTTTTTCTACCTAATCCTTCACCATGCCTACCACTCACTCTCATTCCCAAGAGATCTTGGAGGATAGAATGTCCCACCCAGAACAACAAATTGTCAACAACATGGCTTCCCTCTGTAATGAATTTAACACATCCCTTGACCATGAAGTCAACAAATTGGTGCAACTCTTCAAGGGTAATAATGTTGAGCCAAAATTAGAAGAACTTCAATCTTCTCATTGTGAACATACTCAGTCCTCCTACTCCACTTAGGGTTCTCCACCTTCTTGGAATAAGGTGCCAAAATTTGACATCCATATTAAATTTGATGTTTCCAACCTAGCTAGGTGGATTTCTCAAATGTAACAATACTTATCCCTTCATGATATTTGAGATGATCAGACCAAAATCCATGTAGGGGTTTTGTATGTGGATCAAGAATGCTGGAAGTGGTGGCAGTGACATAAGAAATTTTATCCAGGACCTCCCAATTGGAAAATGTTCTCCAAAGTAGTTTGTGCTCGTTTTTATAGGGAATCACAATTTTTGGGCTGACTCACTAAGTTGTGCCAAACTGGATCTATCACAAACTTCATCACAGCATTTGAATAGTTGACTATCCGTACCGAGGAATTATCTGATGAAATTTACCTTGTAAGTTATATCAGTGGTCTAAAAGAAGCTATCAAGGCTCATGTGGACATGCATCATCCTACTACCTAGTTGCAGGAATTTTAATTAGCCAGGGAAGAAGAGACCATCCTCAAGGATCCATCCCTGAAGGCTCCATTTACCACCCATCCTCGATTGGGGAATACTCTTGCTCTGACCCAAAATTTGAAGGTCCAAAAGGTCTCTCCTGCCGAAATAGTGGAACGTCGCAAGAAAGTCCTTTTCTACTATTGTGATGAAAAGTATGCACCAGGGAATACATGTAGAGAACAAAAGTTCTTCCAGATTGATGCCTCATCTTCCTCTTCCTATGAATACATCCCATTAGATGAGGTTTCAAACCAAGATGAAGCTCAGTCAAGTGATCTCGTTGAATATCCAATTGTCATGTCGATGGAATATGTGGACCTGGTCATCTCGCTTCATGCACTCTCTAGTATTTTGGCCCCATGGAGATTCAAGATCAAGGGATACATTAAACATAAGCCAATTATGGTGTTGATTGATAGTGGTAGCACCTGTAATTTTATTCATCGTAGGCTCGTTGATGAGATCCATTGATCTATCCACCTCATTTATAATTTTCAAATCCTCATCACTAATGGTGGTACTATGAAGTGTGGGGGTCGTTGTGAGAATGTCAAACTCCAAATGGGTTATTACCATCTGAAAACCCATATGTTATCTATTTTCATGGGTGGTTGTGATATTGTATTAGGAGTGGAATATATTTTCACTCTGGGGCCGATCACAATGTATTATCAGGAATTATATATGAGCTTCACCCAAGAATCTCACCCTTATACAACTATGGGTCTCCAAGTGGGCTCTCCTAAAATAAGTATCTCTCACAAGATGGAAAAAATATTAAATAAAGGACACTATGGTGTGATTTCTCAATTTAATTCCATCTAGGTCATTGAACATGCCTCTCAGATATTTCCTCCTAGCCTGCAACTCATCTTAGACAAGTACCCCAAGATATTTGAGATTCCTACAACCTTACCACCTTCTAGAGGTGAGCATGATCATAACATCCCTCTCCTTCTAGGAAGTCAAATCCCCAATGTACATCCCTACGGACATCACTTTGTTCAGAAAAATGAAATAGAAAATATGGTATAGGAATTAATGGAGGCGGGGGTAATTCTCCCTAGTAATAACCCATATTCTTCACCAGTGGTGATGGTTTTAAATAGAGAAGGTAATTGGAACATGTTCCCTAATTTTCAGGCCCTAAATAAACTGACCATCAAAGATAAATTTCCCATTCCTGTCATTGATGATTTGTTGGATGAACTAAACAGTTCCTGTGTATTCACCAAATTATACCTTTGCTCTGGTTATCACCAAATCCGGATGAAGGAGGAAGATATTCTAAATACTTATTTATGAACTCATGAGGGACATTAGAAATTATTGGTCATGCCTTTTGGCCTTTGCAATGCCCCATCCACCTTCTAAAGTCTCATGAATAAGCTATTGAAACCTTACCTTTGAAATTTTGTCTTGGTTTTGTTTGATGAAATCCTCATTTATATCCACACCTAGGATATCCATCTTCTTCATGTGGACAAACTCCTTCACTTGTTGTAGGGAAACCAATTGTTTGTCAAAAATACCAAATGTTCATTTGGCGCCAACGAAGTGGAATACTTGCGGGACATTGTCAGCAGATATGGGGTAAAAGTGGACCCCAAAAAGATACAATCTATGCAAGAATGGCCGCACCCAATGACCTTAAAGAACCTAAGGGTTTTTCTTAGTCTCACTAGCTATCATAGGAAATTTATCAACCATTATGGAAATATTGCTAAGCCCTTGAATGACCTCCTTAAGAAGAATGCATTTCATTGGAAACCTAATATTGAGCAAGCATTCACAGATTTGAAGCGGGCCATGTGCACTACCCCTTTCCTAGAAGCTACTGACTTCAAAAAAAAAATTTGGTTGAATCAGATGCTTTCGGCATGGGTATAGGTGCAGTGCTCACCCAAGATGATCGACCCTTTGAATTTACTAGTCAAGTGTTGAGTGGTCGCAATATGGGACGATCTATGTATGAAAAATAAATGATGAACATTATCTATGTGATGCACATCTAGTGACCATATCTTTTGGGACGTCATTTTCATATTAAAACATATCACCATACCTTGAAATATATTTCGGAGCAGTGACTATCATCCCCAGAAAAACATAAGTGGTTGAAAAAAATGTTGTGTTATGATTATCATATCATATATAAAATGGGAAAAGATATCATAGTAACAGATGTATTTTCAAGACAACATGAGGAGGACAACTCCCTCTTTTTTTTATCCTTACCAGTCCCTGATTGGATTGAAGAAGTGTTCAAAGAGTGGCTAACGCACTAGACTGCCTCCAAATTAATTCATTGTATTTAGGAGGACCCTAATCCTCCCACTGGATACAGTTGGAAGTATAATATTCTCTGATATAAGGATCAATTGGTTCTCTCACCCTCCTCAACACTCAAGTGCAAGCTCTTACATGAGTTTCACTCCTCAGTTGTAGTGGGTCATTCGGGCTTCGAAAAGACATATGCTCGTGTTATTCATTATTTTTTGGGGGGCAGGCATGAAGAAGGATATACTTCAATTTGTCACAGAATGTGAGGTGTGCCAATGTAATAAAGGTGATATGATCAAGTATTGAGGAATCCTACAACCCTTACCCATTACAACTTATTTATGGACATAAATCTCAATGTATTTTATAGTGGTCCTTCCTAAAGCCGGAAACAAGTATGTCATCATGGTGGTGGTTGATTGCCTCTCCAAGTATGCTCATTTTTTCCCCTCACCTCACCCTTTCACACTAGAACTCATAGCACAAGTCTTCCTTCATCAAATTTTCAAGCTACATGGCATGCCAACCTCTATTGTCTCCAATCGTGACCCAAATTTCTCCAGCACATTTTTCCAAGAGTTGTTTAAATTTTAGGGAACCTAATTGAACATGAGCATATCTTATCACCCCTAATCTGACATCCAAACAGAAGTAATCAAAACATGTTTGGAAACCTACTTGCATTGTTTTTCTTCAGACAAACAACACCAGTGGGTGTATTGGCTTCCCTTGGCATAATGGTGGTACAATAATTCCTATCATATGGCCACTACAATGACCCCATATGAAGCGTTGTATGGCCAAAGTTCACCAACAATCATTACATATCTTCCTGGAACATCCAAGGTCCAATATATTTATACAATGATGCAAGGTCTTACAACCACTCTAGCTTCTCATGAGGATAACCTCCACATGGCCCAAAATCGCATGAAGAAGCATGCAGACCATCATCATTCAGAAAGGGCTATTCAGGAAGGTGATCAGGTGTTTCGCAAGCTCCAACCTTCCAAGAAAACATATCTCAAAGATCAAGGACATCACAAATTGGCACCTAAGTTTTTTGGACCGTACTAGATCATGAAGTGTATTGGTTATGTGGCTTACAAATTGGCCCTTCCTATTACTTCCAAAATCCATATGGTGTTCCATGTTTCTGGTCTAAAGAAAGTGGTGGGACAAAATTGTAGAGTCCAAACCATCATGTCGAAATTAGATGGAGAAGGTTCCATGTTGCTCCAACCAGAAGCAGTCCTCAATAACCGTGAATGTCAGTTTGCATGGCCGCACTATCAAGGAAGTGTTGATCAAGTGGAAGGACACAAAACTAGAGGAGGAAACCTGAGAACCCACAACCATACTTCAACAGTTTCCACACCTGCAGTCTTGAGGACAAGGATTCTTTTGAAGGGGGAGAGCATGTTAGGATCTGATCTTAACCCCTCTCCATGGGTCATTAGTTAGTAGGATATGTTTTCTATTTAATAAAGTATGATATTAGTTAATAAGGACTAATAGATAAAGAAGAATAAGTCTATGTAAGAAGAACTAATAGAAGCTTCCACTTCTAGAAAGATCTTCCTCTAGAAGTTTCCTTAGAAGGTATAATTAGTATAAATAAGAGTAGGAGGAATTATATATTTTGTCTTGGATATTATTGTAATAGATATCTTCTCTACTGGAGGTTTCCTCCTCGAAGAAGCAAGTGAACACTACTATCATAATAAAGTTTCTCTTCTTGGTGATTATTTTGGTGTTATACTAGTGTTCTTCTGATATTTTTCTAGATATATCATTATTATTTTGTCATTTCCTACTAGATATTTTTTGTTCTACATAATATATTGTATTAGGAATATTGCAAAGGTATAGTACAAATGGAAAAGGGTGGCATTTCCATTGGAGCAGGGTGGTCTTGAATGGCCAAAAAGTGCTTTGCAATGAATCACTAAATGAAGTGAAGAGAGATATTTAATATTGACCAAATACATGGGTGACAAAGAATATTAGAAAGAAGACATGAAAGAAGCATTTCAGAATGTTGAAATACCAGTCAATGATAATGGTATTCCAAGGCCGATTTGGTCATCAAATATGGGAAGTGTTTAATTAAATTCCAGTTTTAATGTCCAAATAGAATAGTGCATGTTACATCACTATGAATATTGATAATTTATCCAGAAGATTTTGGGACAGGATTCTTTGCATAAAAGTAGTTGTGAGATGGAAACACTAGTGGATCTAGTGGCTGGAATGCAGAATGGCCAAGTGAGACTTGGATAGTGGACTTAGAATAGGGGCCAGTGGTGCACAATTGACCAGGATAGAAGTGCATAGAGAAGCATGGTTCTACATAAATTCCAAGAAAACCATCCACAACAGTAAAGATAAATAATTGATTAATATGAAATAGATATACATTGGAGTGCATGATAGAATTGATGCATGAGGCATAGACTAAAGATAGAATGCAAGTGCATAAAATAGGAATGAAATATCAAATGCGATGTGCATTTGTGCATGTCGACATGCATGAACATGCTGGTGGCATGAGTATAGACTACGAGAAGAGTTTGTTGAAATATATATATATATATATATATATATATATATATATATATATATATATATATATATATATATATATAAATAATAATGATGCTATGATAATTGAATAAAACTAATGATGGATTTTGTATCCAGGAAACACGATTATAGAATGACAATATTGTTGCTTACGGTATCCATATATATGAAGGCAAATGAGGATGGAGAAAATTTTGACCAATAAAATTAGTGAAGGGATCCGACAAACTTCTACAAATGTAAAAAGATCAAGTAGCGTCAAGTAAATTGATAACATTCATGTATGTATGCATTTGGGGTTGTTATAACATATAAATGTTAAAGGGAATGAAGGTAACAATTCCCTCATTCTAATATCAACATTTGAATTGATGAAAAGGAGGGAGGCCTTGAGAATGCAAATATTATTTGTTGCTTGCATGCATTTATGTGGAATTGAATTGCATATTGTGTTATGTTGGTTTTGAATTCATAATCGAGTTAAGTCAAAAGACATTGTTCCTGTTATGACAATGAATGTCATTTGAGATTGTCACATGTGAGGCCATGATGAGTTTGGATATGGAAAGGATATAGTGCCATCCAAGTGCATAATGGTTATTCCCTATGTAACTGAAGTTTAAGGTGCAACATTGTTTCCTACACTAAATACACTAAGGGATGATGTTCCTAGTGTTTGTTGGTTGTGGAGCCTGATTATCTTCCTGATTTAAAGGTATTTTACTTTCAGTTGTGTTTATACCCCATGAAGTATTTACACCCCAGAAGTATGTACACTCTTCCACGCGAGGGAGTGCAGAGGGGGGGGGGTACCCCCTCTGTGGGGTTCGAGGGGCCTATCCCCCCGGCTAGGGGGTCTAGGGGCAAGCGATCCCCCAGCGGGAGTTCGGGGGCGAAGCCCCCGAAGAAAAAATTGCCTTATAAAAGTATATTGCAATTTCATTGTAAATCTGGACCATTCATTATAAGGTCGCAGATCTAATGATAGAGATTATGTTAGGGTTTTTTGCCCTAGAAGGCAACCCTCTTTTATGAGGGAAATGTATTGC
>JZKD02S1939657.1:98255-110738 GCA_000966675.3 Picea glauca
AGTAACCAGGGAGAAACTGAGTTCTTGCTCAGTTTCAGTTGGTATTCAAGAATGAAGATGAAGATGAGAAATTTTCCAGGTCCAAGAAGGTTCAGAGTCCAGCATATACAACAACAGTGGAGTTGTTGAGATCAGTCTCCACGTGGGAGATTGTTGGTTGTGGAGCCTGATTATCTTCCTAATTTACAGGTCTTTTACTTTCAGCCGTGTTTATACCCCATGAAGTATTTACACCCCAAAAGTATGTACACTCTTCCATGCAGTGGAGTGCAGAGGGGGGGTACCCCCTCCGCGGGGTCCAGGGGGGCTATCCCCCCAGTTGGGGGGTCTGGGGGCAAGCGGGCCCCCAGCAGGGGTTCGGGGGTGCAGCCTCCAAAGAAAAAATTGCCTTATAAAAGTATATTGTAATTTCATTGTAAATCTGGACCGTTCATTATAAGGTCGCAGATCTAATGGTAGAGATTATGTTAGGGTTTTTTGACCTAGAAGGAAACCCTTTTTTATGAGGGAAATGTATTGCGGCTATGGCTGATGGTGAATATTGTATTCTGAGAGAGGAGACTGTGAGAGAAAAAATAGGAAGTTACAGCGGGTTTCGCTGTAGGTTGTATCCCTTCATTTGCTGGATAATAATAAAGGAAGGACCTGGAAATTTCTCTGGTGGATGTAGCCCACACTAGGTGAACCACATAAATTTGTGTCTCTCTTGTATTGTGTGTCTTCTGTGTTTTGTTTCTGCATTTGTTTTATTTTATTGCTCCGCGGTCCTGTTTTTCCAATAATGTTGTGTATGGGTTGAATAGGAAGGTATCCAAAGGATCAAACATGTTTTGGGGAAGAGTTTGGATGGTGTATTGAGGCATCCTCCATGCCTTCCAACTCACATGGTGTAATACATGAAATGAACATATGGTATTCCAGAATCAATGCAATGATGCATTGTGTAGATGTGGCCAGGATTATTGGCACATTGGTTTTAATTATTGGTAAAGTTTGATTGCATTATGAAAATCTTGATGTGATGATAATGCATGTAAAATAAATGATAGAATCATTATATATAATATTATGAATAGTATAATTCCATTTTAATGTGAATAATGGTTGGAAATGATTGAATTGTTGGGTAGATACAATTCTGATATCATTTCATGAACTTCTAAAATTATGCATGAGTGCTAAAAATCTTGTTTGGATGCAAGAAAGTTGAGGAAATTGCAGGAAGAATGGTCTTGGATATGGAAATAATGTATTCTCATAAAAATATTGATATCTATAGCTACAAGAACTGAACATAATGAGCATAAATCTCGTGCGTGGCAATTTTTATTTTCATGTATAACCAGATTTGAGAAATTAATAATTGAAAATTGTTATGATATACTAACAATTTGTTTGGCTGCATGGAATTGAGAAAATTGTAGGGGAAATGGTCTTGGATATGAAAGGGATGTAATCCCATAAGGAATACTGATATCTATTGCTACAAGAGACAAACAATTATTAGAAAAAAGACTGATGTTTGGGAAATTTTGTTTTCCTGTGTAAAACAAATTTGAAATTTTATAATTATATGATGATGTCTCATATTAATTATATGCATGTAATGAAAATGGGATGATTTCCATTGGTTATATATTTCTAGTGGAAGTCTCGCAACAAGATGGAATTTGTTTGTGTGAGAACACCTTTGAAATGATGGATCGCCTAAGGAACTATATAACAATGAAAGAGATGCATGATCCTAGAGGGTGAATTGCATTATCGAAGAAACATGTTGTCACGTCGGAAGAGGGAAATCTAGTGTGAGTTGCACAATCAAAGAACTAGGTTGTTATTGCTGAAGAGTGAACTCCTATGTGAGTTGCATTGTCGAAGAACCAGGTTATGAGGCCTAAAGAGTCAAATCTAGTGTGAGTTTCACTGTCGAAGAACAAGTTTGTCAGGCATGAGGAGTAAAATTTTGTGTGAGTCACACTACACCAAAAAGATTGTTGTTGGTTATTTTACTAATATTTTTCCTAGTAGTAAGTCCCTTGAAGTTCCCAATAATGGCATTCCTAGTTACCTATGCTAGAGAGACCTTGATAAACGAATGGTGCAACCCAAGGGAATGTGAGTAGTGAATAGGGAACATTCCTTGGGCCAACCTTGATAAACAAATGGGACACCATTCCTTGGGTTGGGTAGGTCAATGGGAAGAGATCTAGTGGAAATTGGGATAGTTGTAGGAGAATGCCAGTGGATTATGTATATGTTTCAGGCCAGAGTGCCTTTCTATTGTGATTTTGGGGGCCGGATGTGCCAATGTGTCTATGGTATTGGGTCCATAGTGCCTATGTAATTTGTTTAGCCTTGAATTCATGTGTGATTTTGGGCCAGAGAGCCTATATGTTGATTATTGACCAGGGAACTAAAATTGTAAAATGAAATTACACCTATGGGATGTTGTGCACCGAGGACAGTGAAAAAATAAGGCAGAGGGGATGTAACATCCCTAGTTATAATTCACATGAATTATAATTTAATTGTGTAAATGTGAATTAGTCTGGTGAGTCGAGGTGTTGGGGCCAAGAAACCATATTGATTTAATGTGGCCGAGGGTCGAATTGCATGTTATGAACATTGATTAATTAATAAAAGTAATAATTGTTGGCTTCTATATGAAAGGAATGAAGAATGATGGGGGCATATGATTCCATAAGAGAGAGGAGTCCAAGGGGGAATTATTCATGGGTATTAATCCAACCCACATTCTTGAAATTATTATCCTTTTGTATAACCTTCTATTTGTTGATTGAGTGTATGAGAGACTAATCATTAAACTCGTGTAAGAGGGTGGGTATGGGTGGTCACATCCCATAGTTATCAGAGAACATATGATGAAGTACAATCATTTTTTAGAAGAGTGTGAGTGAAGAAAGAAAGAAAGAAGAGGGAATTCGTATGCAGAATAGGGACAATTTGTACATGCATATTTTAGGTAGCAAAGGAGGAGAAGAGGGTTGGGAAGAGGAACAACCATGGTATACTTGAAGGAAACCATTATTTGGTTGTGTTTTTATGCTGAGACATAGGTTTGTATGTTGGTAAATTGGGTTGTAAGCTTGCAGTGTGATTTCCTATTGAGGAAATATCTCAGAGCCTTGTGAAGGTTGTTGTGAGAAAACATGAAACAATTGAGGGTTCCTAGAGTTCCTATCTGAGTGATTCCTAGCCAACAAAATGCACTAGTGGCCCTGATAAACAGATGGTACAACCTGAGGGACTATGAATAGTGAAAGGGGTACATTCTTTGGGAAGTGCAAGATGTGGAGAAAAGAGAGAGTTGGAGGTTTGGAACTATTGTGAGACTAGAACCTGGGTTTGGGGATACTCTATGTGGAGAGTGGATGGATAGTGGGCCGGATATCCTTATGGAATCATAGCCTCAACTAAGGGGTGGCTTGTTGATGAGATAAAATGATCAGCAATGCCTATGGTTGGTAGGTTCATCCTTCGTTTGCAGCCAATTGGTCAATCATTAACAAATAAGTGTTTATGTTATGTTCTTATGTTAAATTACGTTGTGTTAATAGTTTATATGAATGTTGTGTCTTTTTTGTTGCTTGAATAGTTGTATTCATGTTTAATATACACTATTATATGCATTTAGAATTATAGTATCAATCATATGGTCAAATATATGTGTGATTGCGACTAGTAAGTTACATGAATTTAATTAGCAGTAAATCTTAATCATTTAATGAGTTTCTGCACATAATATTGATCAGTTGGGTGGTAGGTATGTTACAATGCATGATCACTACCTCTTCCCTTACTGTATATGCTCACTACTTATGGCTTCACCATATCTGCTCACTACTTCTTCCTTCACCAGATGTATTCAATATTTCTTCATTTTTAAGATATGTTCTCTAGATTTCCACATATATATTATTCTGCATCACATACTTATTACACTCTCATTTTGGAAGGATATTCATTATTTACTCATATCATATTCTCTTTTTCAAAAATTACATTTCCACTCATCTCACACACTTCTTTTCAAATATTACATTTATTTATATATATCATCATGATCGTTTTCAAAGAGATGTGTTGATTCATTAACTCAATAATTAATTCTTTTTATTTCACCATTGCACATACTATGGGAAACTACCGTGGGATTCCAAAACCATGGGATTGAAACCACCAATAGTAAAACCAACTGTAAGATAATTCTTTGACTTTTTACATGCACTTTTACTTCCAAAACCACGGACTTGAAAAGACAGGATTGTAAAATATTTCTTTTGATTTTTTCACATACACTTTTACTTCCAAAACGATGGGCATAACACCACATGCTTGTAAAATATTTCTTTGACTTCTTTATGTGTACTTTTAAATATACTATTAAAATTCACTTTCTACTTTTTCATGTGCACCCCCTTTTTATTATACTTGTTTCTATGAGGAAATTCCCCCTAAATTGTGTCTATGGAATAGCCAGAGAAATAACTCCCTTAATAGACTGATGTACCTTTAATCTACCCCAAAATCATTTGGACTAAGTGATAAGAGAGAAAGGGGGAAGAGAGGGTAAATGAGTGCACCTTCAATCCTTACAGTTGATGTAGACCTCTTCCACTTGTTGTTTCCTCCTAGATCACAGATCTCCTCCCAAAGCTGACCTACAAGGGGTTAAGAACACAATGCAACAACATCTACAATATATAACGATCACTTTAAAAGCCTAAATATAGATATAAAAGCTCAAATTAACAAGAACATGTAAACATAGGGTTTTGGGACAAAGATAATCTCTTTTATTCAAATTCAAGATAAAAAGGTTACAACCTTTGGTTGCAACCACTCTACGAACCAAGTTTGGGATCCTCTAGCATGGCTCCAAGTGAGTCAATCCCACATCATATTCTCACAACCAACATACCATCAAGGGAAGGAGGAAGGGTTGCATAGGGATAATGGATGAAGGGGAAAGTTGAGGCTAAAACTCAGAGCAAGATGAAAATTTTGGGAAATGAAAGGGAAGGGATTTTGGTATATTTTTCTTATTTTCTTGTTCATGTCTCTAAACGAATCCCCAAGACCTATTTTTATATGAGAAAAATATGGTTATTCGATTTGGGGATGGGATAAAAGGGGAAAATGGTTAGGAAACCCTCCATAGGTCGTAAACTCCACTGAATTCTGCACAATTTTATATTTTTTTCAACTTTTGGAGGTAACAGGGGCTAATTAGCATGCAACAAGCGTATGTGTGCTAGCTAACTAGAATGCAACATGCGTGTGTACGGAGGCTATTAGTACAACAATGAACATACACTTTCCAAAAAATGTTTTTTTAGAAGGAAGCCTCAACAATATTTTTGGAAAAGTATGAAAATGGATGGGCCAATGTCTTGGATGCATACATGTGGCATTTTTGGACTATAACATATTCCCCCTAATGTGTTAGGTCATAAGAGAAACTAATATCCGAAATACATTACAATATATTTACACAATTGGAAGGCACGAAGTTGAGTGAGCCTGAGACAAGTGTTCGTGAGAGTGTCATCTGCAAAATAATGATAATCTCTCCAAGGTAGGAAAACCCATGCTTGGGATAAACTAAGAATGGATTCCAATCAGGTACACAACATATCCATGTCATATATATAGAAGTCATGACTACAAGAAAAATATGAATGTCTATACAAAGTGTATCCGTGAACAATACACAACGAATCTACATCTCAAAATCATCTGAAGATATACAAGTACAATGTGATATGCATCTTTAGGAAGCATCAACGCTTGTAGATGCAGATGATAGCTTCATATCTAGAGAAACAACTTCAAGATCTTCAAAAATCAGGTAGGAGTACAACATGAGTGTAAGAATTAGAACTTCGAGTTCTTCAACATGTTGTCAGGGAAAGACTAGAGGACCTCAATCATTAGGCACATAAATTCATTTATTTTGAATCAGAACTTGGCTGGAATATTGGGATGGTCGACTCATGAAATTCAAAAGATCGAATGCATAATCGTCGACTCAGTTTGGATAAAATTTCCTTGGACAAAAGCACAACAAAATAATGAGACTTAGAAATCATATTATTGACATAAGTCTGTGACACAGGAGGCACCACAAACTCTCCATATGTTTGGAAGAGTAACCAAATGGAGGAGGGCCAAAATCTATGTAACGAGAATATTTTCATAAGGTCATGCTAGATCCCAATGCTTACGGAAAAAATGAAAGGATGTGCTTTGTCCAAGGGTGACTATCTTGTTGTCGATAAAAAAAAATGTATATATTGTCCCCTCTGTTTGGAATATTTAATAATTTTGTCTTTTTCAAATTTTTAACGAGATTGAAAAAGAATAAAAGAATGCTACGTTACAAAGGAGGAATGAGTGTCACAGGTAATCAAACTAGTTCCAAGTGCATGGAACATACTGATGCTCAGTGCAAGGAGACATGTGCAAGATACGAACACTTGGGAAACTTCCTCTATGGGTCAAGGTGTTATATCGTAAGGGAAAAAATTGATACAAGGATTGCATTTAAGGAATGCTTTGAAGGTCTAGTTAATAGCAACATCAATCTAGCATTAGGCCAAAGACACAAGGATGATACATGCGATGTGATTATTGTATGACACAACAAAAATCCTTCCATGTGAAGTTTTATGAGCCCAAAGAAGGGAAGATCGGTGGGTTTTCACGTTTAGAGAGTCTAAAAAACACTAAAAGAAGACTCCATAGTGTTCCTTTTCATAATTAGTCCAGTCAGTTCAAAAAAGGGTTAAACTTATACTGAAAGGATGTTTCTTCAAAACCATTATAACAAGTGTGACCGAGACAAGATCACTTGGCTATATTTTAAATTTTAAGGAGCTTGAAAAGAGCTTAACTATGAACTCACAACCTTTTTGTAAGTTTATTCCCCTTAGCCCGAAAAGGTATAAATTATAACTTAGGAGAACTCTTCCGGCAAGACATGTCTCTCGAGGCGTACATTTTTCCCGGATAATCTATTGGCTTGAAAAAGGGTTAAACTTTTGCCAAATAGATATTCCTTCTAGACCAATTAACGAGTGTGAAAGGAACAAGGCCACTCGATGATATTTTCATATTTATGGAGTCTGAAAAGAGATTAACTATGGACTCTGAGAGGGTTACTTTCTTGTAGATAATCTCCAAGGCTCGAAAAAGAGATAAACCAAAACCATGGAGAATGGCCTTTTTTTGAAAATTTAGTCCCTCAGGCCCGAAAAAGGGGTAAACTTACACCTGATAATACTCTCCTAGCAAACCAAATCTCCTAGGGCATAACTTTATTCATAAATTAACCATTCATAGATAAAAAAGGGATAAACTACCGTTGGACAGATGTTCCTTCAAATTTTAGTTTGATGAGTGTGAAAGGCAAGAAGATCGCTCAACAATATTTTCAATTTTAGAGAGTCCAAAAAGGTATTAAAGAAGACTCGAGGGGGGATTCTTTTCTTAAGTAATACAAACGAGACCCCAAAAGAATAAATAATTTTTTGTTAGATGTTTATTTCAAATTTTAAGCGATATTGAAAGACAACAAACCATTCTCTTGGGGAGTCCATCGAGTATGATCCAGAAAAGATGAAGAAGAATGGGGCTTCAACACACATTCATGGCGGGACTAAAAGGACTCCCAAGCCTATGGAAACAACTCACAGCATGGATGTTGAAATTCAGCAAGGGATCTAACTAGGGCATCCATGTAGAGGAAAGCTCTACCACCTAATTACGACACTTCTAAAGCAACATAGAAGGTTCTGTGTCGCACTTCGGTGGGATCGATCCTATGGGAAAGAGGAAAAATTCAACAAAATGAAAGATGCAAGGTGATGAGAACCTAACCTATATGCAAGTGTTGAAAAACAACTTTACCACGAGATGATGTGAGTGCAACCCATCTCATAAAAACACCAAACCAAAAGAAAACGTTCATAAGAACAACCCAAAGATCTCTGAAAAAGAAACTCAAGCACCCACCAAGCCAAGAATAGGAAAAAAGAGAACCAAATTGGGGGGAAAAGAGATGAAAAAGTCTATAAATAGGGTTCTACAACTCATTTTAACCATTGCAAATTGGAAAATAACAAAAAAGTAAAAAAAACCCTCTTCTTTAAAATATGAATTAGAGGAGCTACGATGGATGGAAGATATTCAAACTTGAACCAAGTAAGTACAAATGACTCCTCTCATCCTTTCCATTCATCATTTATTGTCTATTTGATTGTTTAGAGGGTGTGTGCCCTAGTAAAAAGGTCGAGTCTCTATGTACGTGGGTTTTCCATGCTTAGCGTGCATATATATGCAGGCAAAGTAAAACTTAGCATGTGTACATACATGACTGTTTTAAAGACATCCTGCGTACATCTCTTTAAGCTTTCAAATAAAATGAAACAAGGGAGTAACCTCACAAACTTTTTAGCAACATTATGTATGCTCACTGGAGAGAGAGAGAGAACATGAGGAGTTAAATGTCTTGGTGGATGAAGATCCAGGGGCCATTTCCATGCTCAAGCAATGTGGTATGTGGAAGTTCTTTCAGTGTCCATTCATGAGGGCACAACCCAGGTTATTGGACCATTTGATAGAGTATTGGCACCCAGATGTAGAGGCATTCATGATAGAGGGCCAATCATTAATTACGACAACTAAGGATATATAATTTTTGAGTGGCCTCTCCAGGAGGGGGAAACGAGTTAACTTGAGGAGCTTTTCTCGAGGACCATACAACATAGAAGACTATATTGGCATGTACTATGAGGCTAGAACTGAGAAAGTAGCTTCTCAGATGCCAATTCAAAATATCAAAAGACTCAACCTATAGATAGTAATTTACATGATTCAATAGATCACAAGATCCACAACACTTCATCAGGATTCACGTGCACATATGCATTGTGCAGCTCAATGTCTATAGGCCACCATCTTTGACTGAAGCACTAAAATTCTCACATGTGTGAAAAAAAAACTAATGACTATTGAAGAAGAAAAAACAAGAACATTGGCTTCGTGACCGTGCTGTGTGATTTTGTTTTCAAGAGAGCACCAAGCCTTAGCCTGTGAGAGATAGTACGAGGCCATATTGCCTCCTTTCCAGCATTATGCATGCATGAAGCTTTTTTGCCTCGAAAGGGTGTAGGGAGAGTGCAGGAGGCCTTCGATGACAAATTATTTGAATGGTGGTCTCGTCAAATTTCTTTGATCGAGGACTAACCCTACGCAGGGATAAGTTTCCTAAGGGATCCTGATATTCCTATGCCCCCTAGCGAGGAGTGGGGAGAGATAGGTACACATTTTTTTAGAGTTATTTTATTTTTAATTTTTTAAATATTATTTTTTTTTTTATGGTAACATCAAAGTACTAACTTAGAGATCTGTTATATACAGACGTGGGACTGATACGAACAACTGACTTCGCTAGGACCAGGCGTTATCCTCGAGCAAATGTCAGACCAACAACAGCAGGAGGGCCAACAATAGCGGGAGGACCACTAGTCAGAGAGGCTAGGAGAGTATTGCGACAAGTAGAGAGGAACTTGACATCTCTCATTGATGCAATGTCGATAGCAGAGATATAGGACATTTCCCCAGCCATGCATTCACATGTTGTAGGGGTACGTAGGACTTGGGTTTAGTCATTTCATCATATTTCGAACGTCTTAGTTCATTATACTAGGGCCAACATGCCTATGCCTCAGCTAGCACTGGATTGCATATGTGTCGATGGCACCTTTTTTGTACTCTCTTATGTAGTGAGGGATTGAGCCCAACAATGTATAATGACTATATTTGAGGCTTTATGGCCCACTTTTGTACTTATGACATTATTTTTTGGATACATTATTATATATATACATATTTTTTCCTTATGGATAAAACATTTTGTACAAATGAATTACATATGTGTGTATGTGTGTGCTTTTACTTTTATGTGTGAGGAATATGCCAATCTAATACATGATTATCCAATGTATTAGTTAGTTGATTAGATCTCATAGGAACATGAATATAAACAATATAATCAAAATAGCATTCTAAGAGACCTACCCTAAGGAATCATCGGTGAAGGGTGGGATCATAGATACAATATATTCCATTTAACTGGGACACAATTAGTTGATTGTCTAGATAAACATAGAGGTGAGAAATATCACGTGACAAGGCATCATGTAGTAATTCTATTATGAAATTGTACTCGACAACATTATTGGTTTCGTCACCTAGACAAATACCTCCAGAAGACATCAACTGACCAAAGGGTGTGAAGATCACCCAAGCTACAGAAACAAGCCTCTAAGTATGTCAGTTAGCATTATCTGTGAAGCCAACATAGACCTCAAATTCACTTGACATCTGCCACAGTGAAAAGAAACAAAATAAAATACACATCCATAGAACAAAAAGACAAAAATGTATAAATAAAGTTATACATTATATACAAGAAATCACTCCCAGGTGACCGATCTAAGCATAATACTTCTTAAGGTAGAACCCATTTCTAGGCTACGATAAAGTGTTACCCTTGAAATCAACTAGTTGATAGGCACCCTTTTCTAAAACTTTCTTAACAATGAATGGTATGAACCACATGGGTTTGAATTTTCCTTCCCCCAAGGGATCTTTATCTTGGTCATAGACCATGACAAGATCACCTTCAGAGAAAACTTGAGGGAGGAAATACCAATCATACTAACACTTGAAATTTTTTTTGTGAGCCTCATTGACCAAGGTTTCATCTCAATGTTTCTCATCGAGTTGCTTGAGATATAGAAGACACTCTTCAAGTGGAGTAGTGTCGGGCAAAAGTTCCACTACCAACTTAAGAGAATGGATTTGGAACTCTATGGGAAATATTGCCTCCAGCCCGTAAATGAGTTGGAAAGGAGAAAAACCAGTAGCATTCTTGACTGAGGTTCAATAATCCCAAAGTGTCGGGTACAACATCAAATGTCAATTCAACTTGGCCGAATTGATCATCCATTGAAGAATAGTCTTGATAGAATTATTAATAGCCTCCACTTGACCATTCACCTGTGGATAGTAGGGTGATGAATGTTCTTGCTTAAACCCCAGTTTTGATGTTAACTCATACATCATCCTATTATGGAAGTGAATTCCATGGTCTGTGACAATCTACTTCAGAATACTGAACCTGGCTACAATCTGGTTAAAAACGAAAAAGTGTGGTCATTTCTTCGTCATTGTTGAATGTCAGCATGGCCTTAACCCACTTAGTGAAGTAGTCTATCACCATGTACTTCTACTAATTTCTCCATAATTTCTTCTCTATGTGCCTTTGTTGCACATACTGCATCCCCCCCTCTATTTTGGACTTTGTCTACGACGAACTTTGCATTATCTTCTGTAATAGTGATGGTTGGAGGATTCTTGTGATACTTCATCTCTTTCCTTATTTCTCCCTCCTATGTTCCATTCCTCTTCTTCGTTGGGGTTGAGGTCTGTTCCTCAGTTTTCTTCTTTGTTGCTTCCTTGTCTTGTATTTCCTTTGGATGAGAGTGATCCCCCTTCTTTCCATCCCATTTTACTTATGCCCTAGAAACAATATCTTTCTTTCTTGGTTTCTTTCTTGTTGTGCTACTTCTTGATGCATGATCGGGCTCTGTAGCCTTCCTTGTATTATCTACTAGGCTTCTTGTATTATTTGATTTTCCTTCTTCTAATTGATCATTAGGCTTTGTTCCTTTCTTTTGTGTTGTTGGAACCTTCCACTACACAAGCCAGTCCTTCACAATCCAATCTACTTCCTCATGTGATGCACAATACCTCATTTCCAGCTACTTCTACTTTGGATCCCTTCTGGCTCGAATCCACAAATGGTGTATTGAAGCCCTGAAATTAAGAATCCCTTCATTTTATTGAAGTACTTCAATTGGTATCCTCTAGACATTGGTTGTATTATGTTGCATATCTTCCAATAACATGGAAACTACTGTGGTGTTCTCCTGTTGTTTCTTAGGGTCCTTTTCCTACCTCAAATTTTCATAGCGTGTTGCACAACATTTCCCTTTTCTGTTGAGAAAGGATGAAAATTTAGGCTCCTTCCAACGCACCAAACCTATCAATATTAATAACCAGGAATAATGGAATTATGTTCCATTATCTTTTGCATCTCTGAAATCTATCAAAAGCTAGTTCAACAAATATGGCGCCCAGCTAAATACAACACCCTTTGCACACTACGCAACTATTACTATAACTCATGTTGGGGCCTCTTCATTTATACACTTCCTTAAAATGTTTGCAAGCCATCAAATCTGTATAAAAATTTGTCCTAGGGTCATTGATGTCCTTTATTGTTAGGATATTTAGACACTTAGGAGTTAGTTAAGATCTACTTGGTATAATATGTCGTTAGGTAAAAGTGTGTTTCTTTAGTATGCATTAGTATGCATTTGTAGTTAGGAA
>JZKD02S1939657.1:115827-132452 GCA_000966675.3 Picea glauca
AACATTTATGACTATACCCGTGGTTCCCTTGTTTGGTTTGAACTATGTTTTAACTTCCTCTACAATTTCTTTATCCATGGCCTCGTTGTCCAAAAAATCTTTTGGTTTTACACTACTGGTAGGAAATCCTGTAATCTTGGCTATGAGATCTACATCTATGGGGACCGACATGTCCATACACAGGATACCTCCATGTACCTTGGATAGCAGTTTCTTCACACAAAGGCCTACATTTTTACCATGCACAAAATGTGGTATGTTCAAAAGCTTCATAATGCCTTAGTTGTAAAGACCCATGATCCAATGCACAGGCTCCAAAATGGGTTTCCCTCTCCCTTGTTCTCCAAGTATACTTATTGCATGAATTAAGGAAACTTATTAATGTTTGTTACATCATGATCCACATATTTTAGCTTTGACACTTTCCCTAGCATGTCTTACACTACAAGTACAACATCTAGGAGATGAGGTAAAGTGATTTCTACTACGCTTGGTGCTTTCCTCTTCTAGCCCACAACTAGGTTTTATTATGCAGCTTCATCCTCAACTTCTTCTTATTCTTCAGTCCCTATCTCTTGTTGGCCTATGATATCTTTGACCAATACTTCTTGTACGACATATTTTTGCTTTTTTTGTCCATTTCCTCTGTTTTTGCAGGGTTTTTGGAACTAGGGTTTGCGTCATTGTTAGCGTTTTACATGCTCTGAACCACTTGCACATGTTCTACAGTTGATATTTCTTCTTCTATCTTGGTGGGACTAATAGTTTCAGTCTATGATGTCGTAACATCCTCCAACTCCTCAAAACTCTCTAGTTCTTACATTCTTTCCTTCTTCCTTCCTGACTTTCAGGCCACTCTTATGAATCGTCTGGGAGTTTCAACCTTTAGGGTGCCATCTTACTTTCCTTGCACATGAACACATATCTATCTTTCTCAATCACCCTTTGTTCACACTCTCAAATGATCTATTTCTCACAAATCGCTAAGTGTCGAACCCTTCCTAGATTTTCTCTTTTTAGAAACCCTATAATTAATTTTTTGGCGTGTTCAATATCTTCCATTCATGTTTTTTTTTTCTTTTCTAGTTATTTATTTTTTTCGTGATGTGGTGTCTCATTTTCCTGTGTGCAGTCTTCTGAATTATGTCTCACCATTTTTTATCTGTTACGCGTTGTCATTCCCAACTATATTTATATCACTTATTCTTGTAACTACTTTTTTATTTTTTATTCGTTTTTCTACTTTTATCTTAATTTTTCTTCTTTTAGCTCCTACTATTTAGAATATGTACAAGTCTACTTGTTGCACTAAAACTATTGAGAGTTAGTAAGTCAATTGTCCCTATATAGTTTCAGTCGACTACCATTCACCATTCCTTGCACTTACTTTCCTACTAAGTCTTGTAGTTGTACAACACTTACATCTATGGTTGTATTTATCTAATATGGCCCTAGCCAATGCATTATGAGTTTCCTTGGGTGCTGTAAATATTTAATTTCATAGAGGAGAACTAGATATCCTTCCTTAAACTTCTTCTTCTTGACATGTTTGTCATGCCATTCTTTATTATTTTCTTTCTATAACTCTTGATGGAAACCGGACATGATTATATCCTCTTCTAATTCCATCATGTGAGTCAATATTTCCTATGTTGCACCACTTTCTATGGTATCTATAATTATTGCAATGTGCAAAATTGGTATCAAATAATCTAAGGGAACTATTGCCTCCTATCCATACACCAATATAAAGGGTGGTTGTCATGTTAGCTTCTTGTAGGTAGTTCTATAAGCCCAAAGTACTTATGGTACCTTCAAATCCCAATCATCTCTATTTACATTACAAATCTTTGTCAATTCATTCTCCAAAATCTTATTGAAGTCTTCCACTATTCCATTTGCTTGAGGGTGGTAAGGATTAATCTTCTGGTGGTATATATTAAACTGTTTATGTATTTCCTCAATTTTGTTATTGATGAAGTGAGTCCCCTGATCACTCATAAATATTCTTGGACATCCAAACCTTGTCACTACATTCTCAAATAAAAATCCTTATGTTGTCTCTACACTACAATCCTTTACTGGTTCTGCCTCTACCCATCTGGTCAAGTATTACATTGTTGTAATAATGTATCTAGCTCTTGATCTTCTTGTTGGTGGATTAATTGGACCTACAAATTCTATTTCCATTTATCAAACACTCATAAAGTAACTTGTGGTATCAGTGGAATCTCATCTCTCCTGGATGGCTTCCCAACTCTTTGAAAAACATCACACTTCTGACAGTATTCCTTTGAATCCTTATGAACTGTTGGCCACCATAGTCATGTGCACAATACCTTATGCACGGTAGATTTTCCTGTATAGTTCCCTCCTCAAATCCCTTCATGCACTTTTGCCAAAATAATGGGTCTTTCATGATCCATCACACATATCCTCAATATTTTATCTGCTCCAAGTTTGTATAAATGACCTGCAATCAACTAATAATCCACATATCTTACCACCAAATTTTTCTTCTGGGTAGTAGTAAATTATCTTGGTGCAAATCTTGTACTCAAAAACTCAATAATGTCAGCAAAATATTCATCTGCAATCTGTACTAAAAACAATTGTGCATCTAGAAATTTGTCTTCCAAGTTATTGTTTTCTTCTCCATTAGTTATCGTGGATAAGTGATATGGTCCTGAATTCAATTTTCTAGGATTAACTACAACTTCCAAGTCAAATTCTTGAAATAAGAGTTGTCATCTTCATATCCTTCCCCCAAACACTAGCTTATTAACTAAGTATATCAGAGCTTAATGATATGTAAACATATTAAAGTTTTTTCCCAACAAGTAATGTATGTATTTCTACAGAGCTACACCATAGCTAGACTGTCTCTTTCTGAAGTATTGTAGTTCTGCTCAGAATCTGGCAGCTTCCTGCTTGTAAAAGAAATAGGGTGATCTATATCACCTTCTCCTGGATGGGTTAATACTGATCCTAATGCAATTACAGATGCAACCACACACACATGAAATTCCTTTAACCAATCTAGGAAAACCAGAGTTGGGGAAACAACCATCTTTTCCTTTAAAATATCCAAACTCTTCTGGAATTCATCATTCCATTGGTGCTTAGTATCCTTCTTTAGCAACTTCTCCATTGGCACGGTTATCTGTGCATATCCTCTTATGAAATTTATGTAATACCCTGTATGGCCCACTATACTCTTCAATTGGCACACTGACTTTGGTGGTGGTAAGTTAACTATGACAACAATTTTAGCAGGATCAACCAGTAGACCCCGTTTACACACCACATGCCCTAACAAAATACCAAAAGGTGCGCTGAAAATACACCTAATAATATTTAATGATATTTGAAATTGTCTTCATCTATCAAAAATCATCCTTAATACTTTAACATGATCTTTCCACAAATTGAACATTATCCAATCATCCAAGTAAACCTCCAAAAGCTTATGAATAAAGTCTTTAAAATTTGCTACTGCTACCCTTGAAAAAATGGTTGGTGCATTCTTCAATACAAATGGAATAATTGTATACTGAAATGATCCCCACTTTGTATCAAATGTTGTCTTATGCCTATTGTTCAAGTGTTAACCTACTCTGATGATATCCTGAGAATCCATCTGTAAAAGAGTAAGCTTCTTGACCCCCAACATTCTCCAAAACTTCATCTGTAAATGGGGTAGGAAAAGGATCATGTAAGAAAAAATCATTCAATTTTCTCAAATATACACAAATATTGATCCCTCCTTGCATATTTTCTTGCACCACCATAGGATTGATCCATTCTGACTCTTCTACAAGTTTTATAACACTAGCTTCAAGCATCTTGTCAATTTTTGTCTTCACCTTATTTTTATATATTGGATTCAATCTGTACGGCCTCTGTCTAATATGTATTGCTTCTGGTTTCAATGGAATCTTCATCTCTCCTAGATCTCCTAATAACCCCTTCATTTCTTATAATGTTTTTGGGAATAAATCGTTGTACCCGCGCAATAATTATGTGATCCTTTCTACTGTCTGATTATCCCAATAATCTCCAATACTAACCATCTTTGGGTTTTCTATAGTTCCAATATTTACCTTCTTGATCTTCAATGTTGCATCATAATATTATGAATCTATCTTGGGATCTTCTACTTCTGGGATCTAGATATTGTGTGGATTATCTTCTGCTACTTTTTCTGTTGCTGCTACATGATAATATTGTAGCAATTGTTTAACTGTCTAACCAGCCAGCCTCTGATATGTTGTAATTATTTCAAACTTTGGTTCTTCAAATATCCTATCTCTTACCACTTTTTGTGTTGTATCAATCTCTGGACTTTCATGTTCAAAGGCATATGTAACTACAAAGTTATATTGTATCTCTTCCCAATTAGCAGTTTCTCTGCGTTGTTCATGTTCTCTGTACCAGTTCTTCGGAATTCATTCTAGTGTGTGAATAAAATGATGTGGCCATTATTATGGCGGTACTAATCTCCATTGAACTATGAACTTTTCTACATGCTCTTGGGTTTTCCAAATCCCTCATGTTTCTCCTCATATTTATTCTCCTATTCATCTCCAAATCTTATGCACAATAACCTTTTGCATTGAAACTAATTGTTGATCTTTTCTTTCTGTATACCCCACCATATTTCAGATGTATCTTTTAAAGAAGTATCTAACACTAGTAATCTATGATTTTCCATAACCTCTACCTCATACTTCATTAAAAAGTCTTCTAAATTATTCAAGCCATAAAATGTAGGAGGTTCTCTTACCTCTGTACCAACCCATCTCATCTCGCGTGTCATTCCATCAAATCTCCTAGTATATAATTCATGTAATCGTTGCTTCTAGTTCTCCAATCTTGTGTCAGAGTCTAAAGAACAAGAAATAATACTCCTCCAACTAAGCATTCCATCTCCAGTTGGGTTGATATAATCCTCTTCATGTGTGGTAGTGTTGTATAGTTGATTCACATCTTTTGTAAGAATATTATCCATCACAAGTTCCACATACTTGCCTCCTTCTTAGGGATCCAATGGTGCAATAAATTTGTATTCTACAGAATCAAATATCATCTTCCTTGTCTTCAAATTGATAATAGCATGGTTATCAAAGGCCCAATCCATACCCAATAGTGATAGAAATTGTGAAGTATTGTCCACTATGTCAATGACTTCAAAGTCTTCCATGGTGCACACACCATCTAGATCTACTGGAATTGACTTTAGATCCTAAGTCTAGTATAATATCCCCCATATTGAAATCTCCTATGTTAACATTAAATCTGAATTCTCTATTGATTCTTCTCTTATTTTGGACTTGACTTACTCTTTTTACCCCCTCTTCCCTAGGATTTAACTTTTATAACAAATTCTTCAATACTTGTAAGGAATTTTTATCATTCAACAATTTGACACAAGCTTCCAAAAAGTTTCTTAAGTTACTTACTTGTTCGGAAGACTTCTCTTTGTTTGTTTGATAAAATAATGAAGGCATGTCATAGACTGGTATCTCATCTATTGCCTTTGTTCCTAACATGGATGAAATGTTTTCCTTCAGGATCTCTTGTGTATCTTCCGTGAATATCTATTTCTCTTTGCATGCATCAAAATTTTGTTATGGTGTTGTATTTTTCCTGACCCACTGGTACTGGTCCTGATCCTTCTTGGTTTCATATTCTCTTGTCTTCGCTCCACCTCTAGTCACTATGTCAGTCTTCTTCCCATCTTCTTCTTTATTTTCCATTCCAATCCATTATACGTTATGATTAGTATGGTTCCTCTTGTCCTATATCTTTATCAAAAGTGTAGGATGGTCTTTTGTTTCATGGCTAGCTGCGCAACAATACATACATGTTGTATGTGGTTGTGGGCAGTATCTTGCATAGTGCCCTCGTTTCTAATAGTTATGACACACTATTGGTCCTCAACCTCCTCCGAATCCTCTTCCTCCACGACCTCCTCCTCTCAATCCTCCTCTATTTCCTTTATTATCTATGTTTAGTGTAGTATAATGAGGTCCTTGATTATACTGCAGTTGCGGGTTATTATACCATTGTGGTGTTGTGCACTATTGTGCATGATTATACTATTTTTTCCCTTGAAAATGTTGCACATTATACTATGGTTTTTCTACAAACTGTTGTGCAGGATTGTACTGTGGATGCTATGCAGTGTTATACTATGGATGCTACACAAATTGTCATGTTACATGCTCATCCTGCACCCTATATGTATTTGAAATAATTTCTTTCATCATCTCCAAGGTTCTATATTCCTTGTCTTTGTGTCCAACTGACTTACAAAAGTTACAAAATGTGATCTTTGGTATTGTCTGATATTTTTGCATTAGAGTGAAGTGATAGAGATCATGACCATGTGTTTTTCAAATCTCACACCATGGTCCTCCTGAAGCTAAAGGGTTTGGCATACCTACTCCAATATATTGTGAAAATAATGGACACTCATTCTTGTGATGACCTTATATCCTACACATTGTACACCAGACATCTTCTCGTTTCTCCTTTCCTTTGATATGATTTAACTAGAATGTTAATTTCTTCAGATATTGCTTCAAATCTTCCACAATTGGATATGTATTCTTGTATTGGTTTTCCTCTAGCTGTAAGGTTGCTTGCAAGGCCTCACCCTAAATTTGTAATTTTTGTTTTCTTAAACAATAATTCAAGTGTGGCAACAAAGAATTAACAAATAAATGTCTATGTTTTGTATCACTAATGGTGTACTTTAACTTACCTTTTAACCTCTTGAACTTTTGGTCCACTTCCCAAACTAGTTCTCTAGGTTTCTGATTGATCTCTATCATTTCATTCCTAAATTGGTCTTCTGAGATAGGTTTCTAACATTCATTTATTAACTGTCTCTTCACCTATGCTACAGTTGTAGGCGTTCCCGTTGGATTATTTGTTGGGAGACCCATGTACCATTCTAATGCACGGTCTCTAAAATTGATTTCCAACTGCACAACCTTTGTGTTGTCATCTTCAATATTATTTGTTTCCCATATCTTCTCACAGATGAACACATGTTTTTCTCAATCATCTGACCCGTCCCCTCGAAACTTTGGTAACCTGATAGTTGGATCTTGTCTTGCTATTGTGAAATTTGTTGAACTTCCACCTTTGCACGTTGTAGATACTTGACAACTACTTGTTGAATTTTCACTTCTGCTACTAGACCCACGTCCTAGAAAAATTCTTCTACCACTAATCACTTGATGGTTAACTACTTCTTCAGTTGTCTTAGTCACACATTGGGTTGTGGATTCCACACTAATTCGGATCTAGAATGGAGAGCCTTCTTATGCATTGTACCCAATATTTATGGTTTTCCTCTCGTATGTGGTGCGCAATATATCCTTAATCTTCCCCATGGCGCGAAGATTCTCTACCTCTTCCTCATTATTGTCCAAGCCCTCTCGCTCCACCACAACCCTCTTCTTCTTATTCATCCTATACCGGTAGGGTCGTTTGTTGAGCATCACACCTGCATTCCTTATTATTTCCCTAGTTTGTTCATCATCCATCATGATGGCATCCATTTCCTCCTTCTTCTGGCTACTCTCCAGAGCCTTCTCCATTTCACAGATCCTCCTTATTTCTTCCCCCAAATCTCCCATGCGTGCATAGTGATATAGTTGTCTGATTCCATGGTCATCACACCTTTATCATGTAGTAAGATCTTAATATATGTGTAACGATACCTAATGTACCTCCCTTTGGATCCCCTCAATAAATCCTTCTCTGCAGCAGTATATGAATTCGATATATCTACTACAAAATCAATGATAAACCCTACAGTAATGTTGTCTAACCAGAAATCCACTACGCGAGTGAATTTTTTATCACCTCTTTCCAACTGTGTGATATTTTCAGTAGTCCACACTACTGGCCCAATCTGATTAGTCGGATGGGTATCTTTCAACCTCAATATCCACTCCTATAATAACTCTATAAATAAACAAAAATATGCTTCATGCAAATCAGTAAAAACATACCTATGTAAATACTGGCACGGTGTATACCTGGAACCCTTGTTATCTTTCTGCATGAACTCCAGTTGCTTTGTTTCCAACCATCTTTCAATATCTTTCTTCATAGGATTACTTTTCCTAAAAATCCCTTTCTACCTCTACATCTTCTTCACCAAACCCCTTCCCATATCTCCTTCTGATTTCTATCCGACAATAGAACCATTTATTGGAATTATGGGCTAACTCGGGTTCTACCTTAGTTCTCCTACAAAACCCTTATCACCATCGACCCTTCTGGTAAACCAAAAGGATAAACCATGCATAGAGGGTAAAATGAAGTCTCATCCGAGATGGTTGATGGTTGACTATAGGACATAGGTGTTTGCAGTCATGAAAGGGATTGGGGTTGTTCTTTCTTACTTCTTATTTCTACTTGACCATGCATTCTATTACAATATTAATCAAATCCATTCATCCATTCATTCATAACAGTTATTCTACATATCTATTCTAGTGTGTGCTATAATTAAAACTATTCATTCATCTATCTCGCCATCCAATCATAATTGGAGAAATAGTAAAGACATTCAGACACATTGTACACAATGTTTTATTGTGGTTCACCCCCCCTAGGGATACATCCACAAATATATTCTTCTTCTTTTCTTATTCATCAAAAGACTGTTGTGTGCATTACATCATAATAGAGAGTATTGAGGTGGATCAGGATCACACCAATCTCTACAACTTGTGACCTAATCCTCAACTACATCTCAAGATCAACTCCATCTAAGCTCTCAAAACATACTTCAACTCCAAAAAGATGCTCCAAGTACTCAAAATTTCACACAAATATCTCACAAATAATAGATGGGATACATAGATGCCTCATTCTACCTTATAATTCTTCAATTTATATTACAAAAATGGGTTAAACCCTTATAATATGACTTCAAAACCCTAACCCTAACATGGCTAGGTTTGTCCACATCTGCACCAGATTTCTGCAAATCCTGTCACGCATGCTGCTTTTCCTAAAAATATGGTACACTCTCCTTCTTCGTCCAATATACCTTGCTTGTTTTGTTGTTCTCCCAAAAATTCTTTCTCCAACAGGGTAACTCAAGAGAAATTGCACCCTCTACAAAGGCACTCATAGAGATGGAATCATAATACCATAATCCACGAAGTAATCCTAACACCATGTCACATTCACACTTACTCTTTATGGTTTTTTACTTTCCCTTCTCACTCTCGGGACCTATCCCTTCTACCTGGGTTATTTTATTTCTTTTCTAGGTGGAACACCTAATAGGGATTAATGAATACCCTCCCATACTTAAACTTGGTAACCCTCACAAGGTCTTGGGCTTGGGTGATACTTGAAGGGAATATTGGGCTGAATTGTTCACATTAATTATATCTTAGGCATAAAATTAATTTTCATGATTTAAGAACTAACGTGTCTTATGAACATTTATTTACTTTGTCTTATATTCTACTTTATTTTGAATGAATTTGACATGGTTCTTTGAGGGACATATCATGTCGTTCTTGAGATGTTTTTCCATATTTCAATAATTTGTCATATGTTATGGAGAGATGTGAGTCATCCACTGACTCAACACCCTCAAATAGTGTCTCTCACATCATTGGAACCTTGGATGATTGATATATAGGCTTGGTTTGAGCAGTTTTGGTTAGTATGCTACATACATGGGATGAGAAAGTTGTAGGATGGGATGAGCACCAAAATTCTTTTGTGCACAAAGGAAAAAGAAAATTTCCTTTAGAAACACCTTGAGAACACCCGAGGATGAGTATACACCCCTCTTGCACTTGGGCGTGGCCTTTGGAGGCCCATGATGTCACCCTCTAGCCCTTGAAGTCACCTTGGAGACTAGGGTTTGATGGATGGTGTAGTTCTAGAGGTGGGTTGACTTGATGACATGGATGATTTTAGGGGATAAATTTCACTCATGGGCTAATTTTCCATGGTTTTTCCAAAAACGAGATTCGCTATTTTAAAAATGATTCGCCCAAATTTTATAGGATAAAATTATTTTACCTTAAAAATCGCCAAAAATTTATAAAAATATATATAAAATCCTTATAGATTTGAATATTTTTACAAAAATATCGCCAATCATTTATAGTTGGCATATGAAGGGTTAATAAGATTCACCAAGGTTTCTACATTTTAAAATAAATTTCCATCCTTAAAATCATCCCTACTTGATGAGACACATTGCATGGAACCTTTGTACATAGGATCATGACACATGTCCTTTGGAGGTCCAATGATCCACTCCTTGAGGCTGGACATCACATTTGTTTATCCCTATGTCACCCTTCTGGGGAATGTTGTCACCCTTTTTAGGGTTTTCCTTAATGTATTTTTCATTTAGGCATATTGTAGAGGAAAATGAAGGGTTCGACCCTCTTCTAATTTGTTGTTGAAAAACTTATGTGGACAAATTGGTTAAGGATGGATCATATTGATAGGCCACCTTCTCATTTCAGTTTTGATCATCATGACTCACCATTTTGTGAGAACAAGCTTGAAAGTTTCTCCCTCATTTGGGATATCTAGTTCTTCTACTTATGTTTCTTGCTTGGAGGGTCAAATTGTGAATTGTTTTTATGATTTTTGGATGGAATTTATGCAATTAGGGTTTTATGTCATGCTAGCTTGGTGAAGTGAAATTTATGCAATTGTATCTTCATGCTATCAATGCTTCATGATAATTTTACTTTTTCATGTTTAGAAGAAGGTGTTATCCATCCTAGTATGATCCCCCATTCTTACCCTATTTTCATGGTCCTCAAGAAGGAAATAACTTCGCACATGTGTCCTGATTTTCATGCCCCCAACAAACTTACCATCAAGGAAAAATTCCCCATTCTCATCATATATGACCTTCTGGATGAACTCAGTGGGGCTCGATACTTTAACAAACTCGACCTTTTTTCTTGCTACAACCCAATACGTATGAAAGAGGAAGACATCCCCAAGATGACATCTCATGAGAGCCACTATGAGTTCTTGGTCATGCCATTTGGTCACTATAATGCCCCCTCCACTTTTCAAAGTCTCATGAATCATGTCTTTCATCCTTTCCTCTGTCACTTTGTGTTAGTTTTCTTTAATAATATTCTCATCTATCATAAAATGTGGCCATCCCATCTCACCCATGTAGATCAAGTTCTCTATCTCCTCTCCAAGCACAAAATTTTCCTCAAACAGTCTAAATGTGTTTTTGGTGTCTATGAAGCTGAGTACTTGGGTCATATTGTTGGCACGAATGGTGTAAGGGTGGATCCTAAGAAAATTGAAGTTACGAATAATCGGCCTCACCCTAAAAATATTAAAAGTCTACATGGTTTCCTGGGTTTAACATGATATTATCCTAATTTTGTTCAAAATTATGGAAAAATTGCGACCCTCCTAACCACTCTCATTAAAAATAATGCCTTTATTTAGACTCCAACAAAAGACCAATCCTTCCAAGCCTTGAAGAATTTTATGTGCACTACTCCTGTACTGTCCCTACGTGATTTCACCAAGACCTTTGTTTTAGAATGTGATGCATTAGAGAGAGGAATCGAGACAGTCCTCATGCAAGATAGATGAACTTTGGCTTTCATCGGTAAACAATTATCGAAGCAACATTTAGGGCAATCTATCTATGAAAAAAAAATGATACATATTTTGCATACAGTGGATCTGTGTCACCTTATCTATTTTTACAATGCTTCCAAATGAAAATGGACCATTAAAGCCTCAAGTACTTCATGGAACAATGAATTTCATCCCTAGAGAAACAAAAATGGGTGACCAAGTTGTTTGGATATGATTATGAGATCATCTACAAAAAGGGAAAATCAAATGTGGGGGTTGATGCTCTCTCCAGGAAATATGAAGAAGAAGGGTCCCTCTTTTCCCTCTCATTCATTGTCGTCGACTGGCTTCTGGTTGTTCACCAAGAATGGTTTTAAGACCCCAAAATATTCAGCCTCATCCAAAAACTGCAATAGTATCCTTAAGCTTCTCTAAGGTACTCTTGGCACAATGAAGAGTTTC
Source organism: Picea glauca (assembly GCA_000966675.3). NCBI lineage: Eukaryota > Viridiplantae > Streptophyta > Pinopsida > Pinales > Pinaceae > Picea > Picea glauca. The sequence goes on from JZKD02S1939657.1 coordinate 127,918, forward strand.
ACTATAAAGGTTGCCTATATTTAAGAAAACAGTCGGCCCTTAAATACAAGGTATTATCTAAGTTTCATGCTTCTCCTACTATGGGGCATTCAGGTTTTAGCAAAACTTATGAAAGGGTCAAACGCTCTTTCTTCTGGAATAGTATGAAACAAGATGTTTGCACCTTTGTGGCAGAATGTGATATGTGTCAATGCAATAGAGTCTGTCAAAAATCTTAGCACACTCCAACCACTTCCAATTACACCTACTATTTGGATGAATATTTCTATGGATTTCATTCTGGGCTTACCCAAATCAGGAAATAAGTCATTCATCATGGTGGTAGTGGATCATCTCTCCAAATATGCTCATTTCTATCTTATTAAACATCTGTTCAAAAAATCTATAGTGGATCTAATGTTTATGGAAAATATCTTCAAACTCCATGGAATGCCTCATTCTATTATTTATGATTGTGATCCAACTTTTACCAGCAATTCATGGAAAGAATTATTAAGGCTCCAGGGAATCTAATTGCATCTTAGCATATCCTATCATCCCGAGACAAATGGCCAAACAGAAGTGGTAAACAAGTGTATAGAAACATATTTGAGGTGTTTTGCATCTGAACGACAACATCAGTGGGTTTAGTGGTTACCCTTAGTTGAATGGTGGTACAACACCTCTTACCATACGACCACTTGCATGACTGCCTTTCAAGTATTCTATGGAAAGAAACTACCATCGATTCTCCCATACATTCTAGGAATATCCAAGGTTAAGGAGGTTGACCATCATCTCACAACCCGCATGACCATTCTCTATACTCTCAAAGAAAATTTGGTCATGGCTCAGAACCGCATGAAGCAACAAGCAGATCAGGATCGTTATGAATGGAAATTTACTGAAGGGGACCAAGTGTTTCTCCATATCCAATCACACAAGAATACTTCGCTCAAATATCAGTCATGTCAGAAACTGGTCCCCAAATTTTATGGTCCTTATACTATTCTCAAACTGGTCCCCAAATTTTATGGTCCTTATACTATTCTCAAACATGTGGGGTCAGTGGCCTATCAGTTATCTTTTCCCAGCAACTGAAAGCTACATATTTTTTTTCATGTCTCTTGCTTAAAGAAAGTGATTGGCACCAAGTGTCATGATCAGACCAATCTCACAGAGTTGGATGAAGAAGGTTCCATTTGGTTGCAACCACAAGCCGTATTAGACCAACAAGAGTGTTGTCTCCGTTAGCGAACCATCTAGGAAGTGTTAATTCAATGGAAGGATACTCCATTAGAATATGCCACATAGGAGTCGTCTACTATTCTGTATAAATTTCCTCATCTTAAGCCTTAAGGAGAAGGCTATTTTTAATGGGGATGGAATTTTAGGGACCTAACCTCCCTAACCCATCACATAGATACAATAATATGTTTTCCATGTAATAACATTAGTTAATAAGGGATATTTAATAAATATGAACAAGTCAATGTAAGAAGGCCTGATAGAAGCTTCCTCTTTTAGAGAGATCTTCCTCTAGAATGTTCTTTAGAAGATAGAATTAGTATAAATAAGAGTAGGAGGCATGATAAAGCTTTGTCTTGAGAATCATTCTAATAGAGCGTTGTTGTGTTGGAGGTTTCCCCCTCGAAGAGGCAAGTGAAAATTACTCCCATTTCAATAAAGGTATCATTTTTGTGTGTTATTCTCTACATTATGTTGTTATGTTGGTAATTTCCGTTATACTCTTGTTTCTGCTTCATATCACATAACTAGGTGCATAACAATTATCACCTAAAATTCATTCATTGAGCTATACAAGTGATCACGGAGAAGTCATCATTCCTATACACCAAAGTTCATACTCATGGCATTAATAGACCTCACTCAACAAAGAGGAAAACTAGAAAAAATAGGTTTTTTATAAATCCGTGTGGCCTAACAATGTGAATTTTACAAGATTCATGTGTGCATGACTATTCCTATTGAAACTTGTGCAAATGTGATCATAAGTTAAATCTCAACCACATTCAACACATTTATGAAGAAACTCCCATCACAAATATTTTTCAGTCAAGTACCAATAGAGGTCGAGCCTTCCAGCATGGAATACTAGTACAAATAGTGTCTTATTGTATACTCAAGCATGGGGAGCCACACCCAATTGGACTCTCATTCCCACTTGAAACCAAACATTTGAAAGCTTGAAGGAGGCATATTTAAAGGACTCATATTTATGCATTCCAGGATAGAAGTAAAAGGAAAAATTATGTTACTCATATGAGACTTGAGAATAATTCTCCAAACCTCATTTTGGCATCCACATCTACCAAGCCAAGTGTATTGGACCTCTTCCCTTGAAGATATCTTTACATATTCATGTACATCCATAAGAGAGAAATAGAAAGGGTTTGTTTGGGAACGACAAAGACCCTCCAAGGAGGAAAAGGATAGGCTCTTGTGCTCACACTATCCTTTGTGGTGTTATCATAGCCTAATCCATTGGTAATAATTTTTATCTTTTTTTTGCTCTTACATCTTATGTATCTAATATTTTTTGTTTTTTATGATTTATATTTCCAAGTGTTTCACTAACACTAACATCTTTGTTTGTGGTGATAGTATTCCCTACCTAACACTCGTTAGCTTCTTTTTGCTCACACATGTGGCAAATCAAGCTAAACACAAGGGTTTAGACTTAACATAAGGGAACAAACACTAAATTTGTGATCAAGGCTTCGATACTTGAAACAAGTTTTGTGTGAGCTAATATACTACATATGTTGGAGGAATATTTTACTCAAAAATTGAATGAGCACAAACTCCTTAATATATATGGATAAGTCAAGTTTTAGGAAAACCCTATTCATAGTACCACACACTTGATAACCAAAAGAAAACTAAATAGATACATTCTCTTAAAGTATCTCAATAATTTTGCTACAATTTAATGTATTTGAAGTATTCAAATTATTTTATTTGGATTTATAGTGTTTGAAGTATTCAAAGTATTTTATTTGGATCTATAGTGTTTGTGTAAAATGACATATAAAAGAACACATTTTACTTATGCATAACAACTAGCAATATATTGTCAACCCTTTAGATAGATCTCACATGAACCTTCAATATAGTTCCTAATTGAAGATGTGTTATAGGACAAAATGCATATTGCAATGATGGATAAAAATATAAGATAACACCAAAAGGTTAAGTGGTAGTAGAGAAAGGAGATTGAAAGGTTGGGTTGTAATGCAGGTAGGAGTCATAAGGTTAGGTTACAATATCCAAAGGATTACAAAGTTGAGTTGTGGCAAGCAAAATGTTCACAACAGTTGATTGAGAGGATTGAAGATATTGTAACTATAGGTTGTGGGGATTTAGGATACCACTAGGGTAGGTTGTGGAACACACAAATCCATCAAATTGTGAAGCATTCTGCAAGAACTAAAATGTTACAAAATAAGAAGCACTTGAAACCAAATACTCAAGAGCACCACAACATATAAGAATTGTAGAAGTTGAATAGAATACAAATATGTGCAATTTTGTAATTGATTATAAATAATGTAATGGATCATGTATATAAATCGTATTCTCAAAGTAAACTTTGTAAGAGTTGAGAGGGTTTGTAGGTGTGGGCTTGAATTTATGGAATATTAAAGGTGTAGTTGCATTATAATTAATTGTCTCTTGATGTTTGTATTTTCATAAAGAAACATATATATTTGACGAATACATGAATGCTCGCATTGTCTTCTATAAGTTCATTATCTAAAATGAGATACAAGTAAGTTAAATATTGTAAGAAAAGATAAGAATATATGAATGGAGTAACAAGACAATTTCTGGCACTAGGACTAACCCTCTCCCATGATCTTTAAATGCACATTGAGCATAAAGGATGCTACCATCCCATACGCAGAGCTCACACTTATCTCCCATGAAATCACACCACTATTAGAAAACACCCACAGCTTAAACTACACAATCAATTCAAAAATAACTTTCATAATGTATTGTGTTAACACTTAATTGTCTCATAAACTGAGCCAAAATGCATAATTTTAATTTTCAATTCTCATGTGTTGATGTATACATACCTAGATATGATGTTCTTGTTTGTTCCCTCATCTATACACTACTTTATGCATGCTATTTTGAATGCAAATAAACTATTTCAGTCTTTAAAGAAATGAATTTTGATCCACAGCAAGATCTTAGAAGACGACATAGGTGTATAAACAATGTATAAACATTTCCAGAATAATTTGATCTCTTCCATAACTAATCAAAGTAATCTTCTATACTAATGTCAAATAAGTAATAGCTTAAGAACATACAATTTAAATATCAATACACTCACTTTGAATTCTGTCAAAATTGTTAGAAAAACAGGACCACGGAGCAATAAAATAAAACAAATGCAGAAACAAAAACACAGAATACAAGAGAGACACAGATTTACGTGGTTCACCCAGTGTGGGCTACGTCCACCAGAGAAATTTCCAGGTCCTTCCTTTATTATTATCCAGCAAATGAAGGGATACAAC
>JZKD02S1939657.1:152116-190090 GCA_000966675.3 Picea glauca
TTATTGCTATGCATAACAGTATTTCATGACGTGATGTTTCTTATAATGGCATGCGGTAATTAACATGTAATTATTTTCTATTGATGGTGATATTTCATGATGTGATATTTCTTATTATGACACGTGATACTTAACATATGATTCTTTTTCATTGATGAAAATATTTCATGATGTGATTTTCTTATAAATGCCTGTAGTTCCTTATTATTTATAGAAAATGATTCATGCTTTGATTTATGCTATGAATGGGATCTTGACAATAAATCCACCCATGAGCTCAAAAGGATAGTTCATTCAATAATCTTATGGATCCCATACCCAAGAAGGATAAGTATCTAAAACTAACACCTTATGTCTTGGGGACAAACTCAACAAGTAAACCTATGCCAATGGTTCTTCTAACTCAAACGATGACAATTCTTGAGAAATGGTGGGAGCAATACTTATCAATAGATTTTTGATGTTGAGATTCTATGCCTAGAGTATGCAGGTTAGAGTACCATACTAGACATTTTATACTATCTAGATGAGGCTTTAGGACCATAGAACCTAGCTAACATTGAGGGGGACAAAGTTCCAGATACAAAAACTCCATGAATATGGTAGGGGTCATACTTGTTGGTGGATCTATGATGTTGGAATTTCAATGTTTTGGGTTGTTTTCCTAGTTGGAATTATGGAGGGGTTTTTTTCTATCCTTTCAAGATGCCTAGGGTACATGGATTAGTGTAATAGACCAAATATTCAATACCATCTAAACAAGGCATTGCGACGATAGGCCTAGCTAAATCCAAAAGGGTTTTTTATCTCGAGGCTAGAAAAATTGATGCCAAAAGTTGAGGAGATGGTGAGGGTTATAGCATTTCACTCCATTAAATATTTGATTTATTTTTTCATGCCTACTATAGTCGCACAATGATGGGTGACCCTTATACTATTTCTAGCAAAGGTTCGTTCTATGGGGAATGAGACCACCTACAGAATTGGAGATATTCTGGAGGTTGATCAAATGGTAGGATGAAATGAGGTTGAATGAGGGAGGAGGTAAACCCATGTGATATTTTTGGATATCCTACTAGAGAGGATGAGGATGTCATGCACTGGGAATTCCCTTAATATTTTGAGTAAATTAACTTCGGGATGAAGTTAGTGGTCTGTCTTTATGTGTATGTGCTTATTTTGTATTAGGAAATTAAGAAGTTTAATTGCTAGAATGTAGTTATATTAAGGAACTATCTTTGTTAATATTGTAAGAGGGATATTTACCCACGATGGCCATATGAGTATATCTCTTACCCGCACAATAGTACTAGTTATCTAGGTGCATATTCTATGATGTTTATGCATATCATAAAATACATTGCATGCAAACAAGTAGAATATAGTGAAAATTTGGGATGAAGTTTCTTGAAATGGGGGTATATGTAATTCCTATCATTAGTGTTACACTATCACCTAGAATCATATGGATACATGTATTATAAGCTTCACACAAAAAATACTTAGTTATTATAAAATAGGGGAAAAAGTACAAGTGCACTAACTAAATTAAGGATTAGCTAATTAATATTTAATTAATTAATCTAGAGGGATTAGTTCATGTATGGATCCTTGCATAGATGACAACTGAAAACATCCATGCAAAGGGGAGGAAGAATTTTTTAAAAGGGATGAAGAGAACTTGTTAGCTATCTTGTAGGTCTATTGTTAGTCTTGGGAAGAGGTTGTGAGAGAGAGGAGGAGAATTATTTTGTTAATAGGAGAGTGGTGAGGATATCCTAGCTATGCTAAGGGGGATTTTGACTTGGCTTGGTGAGAATTAAGGGAAGGAAAAAAGATTTGGTAGTTGAGGATTAGAGATTTGCACCTTTGAGCTGATGTGTAGGTTGGGAGGAGAGTTGTCCCCCAACTCTTTGTTTATATTGTGGAGTTGATGCTAGACGCTATATCTAAGCTCCTTTGGAGATTGTTGTGAGTTGATTTGAAAATTTTGCATTACTTATAGGTATGCCTCACCCTTTCTACTTTGTTATATAATTTGATAAAAAATTAGAATGGAATCAATAATTGGTTTTACTGGTTGTCTAATTGATCTTTAAAGTGAGTAATTGATTCATGGTAAATCTATTGATGAAAGAATAATGTAGGATATTGTTTTCATGAATGGAACTATTTTTATTTATATTAAAAAGAGCATAAGTTTTTTATTACATGAATGTATAATAACAAACACAATATGTATTTATCACACTATTACATGATATTTCATCATATCATCACATCTCACTCACTACATGACATCATTTATTTATACATGAGTATCTAACCAATTTCACACAAATCGGGATTGATCTAATTAACTTGGTCACTCAAGGTGGTCCCAAATGATTGAGTAAGTTCATAGTCCCTGTTCCTAGAAAGATATATATCATTGGAAATAATCCATGTATAGTGTTTGATTATCCACTCCAATTTTCTTCCCAAGAGAGCACTTTCCAATAGTAAGCTTCCTAACAATGCACCAACTTCAACGGAAGCATCATATCCGTACGATGATAACACCATGTACTAATATGGCTTATGGTCATCTTACATATTACAACATAATCCTTTCATGACACATATGTTGATCATCACCAAGATCCTAGGGTGTTTATGTGCAAAGGGAAACCCCATACATAAGATAATTCAAAGTTACAAAAACAACCATGAACATGCAAAAAATCAACAATGATATCTAATTGGATATAGATTCACAACTAGAATAGGGATATAGCATTAAATCTCTTCCATTAATCATGAAAAGGGGGGAAATACATGATATTACAACCAAAAAATGATTGGGAGATTCATAAATCATAGATAGAAAAGTTTTAAAGAGAACTGTGAGGAAAAATTTAATTCATTGGGTGATTAAATATCTAGGAAAAATTTAATTCATTAGGTGATTAACAAAATGTATATACAAGTATATATACAAATGCACCAAGGATATATTATATAAATGATTGGACTTCCATTATTATCTTATGTGTTTGTTGTTATGTGTTTGTTGGAATTCTTAGTTTTAGGTGTATGCACAAAATACCAAAAGATGTGCTCGTGGACTTGGAACTTGGTGTCCAAGCTCTAAAACTAGGTGTGCATAGTATTACCACACTAAATGTTGTAGATATTTTGGGCTACTACCTCAAACCTGTCCATTAGAACTAACAAAGGTTACTAGGTCTGGTGCCCCTTAGACCCTAAGGGTCATTGCATTCAATTAGGGATGTTAAGGTGGTTCATGCATGCTCATCCACATCCACAGTCAAATAGTGGACCAACTTCCTAGTGATTTGATACCTAAGGATCCTAGACTCCAACATATATTAGGTTATTACAAGTGCAAAACTCTATCTAATCAACCTAAACAGTCCCACCTCTTCATATTTGTGCATCTTGATGGAGAGCCAAATCAATGTATTTAAAAACTAGATCTCAACAATTATAATTAAATAGGTAGAAACAAAATATTCTTTAGCATAACTAGAGGAAAAAGGTTATAGGACTTGGTCATAGGCCATCTCAAAATAAATCTTCATAAAAAGTGTATCAATACCTAAGAATATGTCCCATTTCATGTTTTCCCAAATTCCAATAATGTTATCTAAAATAAAATGTCCCTAGATAAAGTAATTTTTTTATATACACATAATCTTGGGGATTAAATGGTTAAATTTAAGAATGGGAGCATTTTCCGGAGTCTTGTAGGAATCCTTAAAAAATGTTATAAGCCTCCAACACCTAGTCAAATATGAACCTCCAACCTTGGGAAATAATTTGATTTTTCAACTTTTTTAATACTTCCCAATGATTACATTCTAACAGCTTCCTTGTAGATTTGCAAAAACCTTGTGCCAAAAAAAATACCAAGTGACTTTGTAAAATTCATAGAGGGACCCATCCAATCACGATGAATTATCTTTGAGAATATCCAAAATGGATATTGAAATCTTGTACAAAGACAAAAAATACTCACAAAATTTTGTTTCCACATTAGATTATATATGTGTAATCACACACAAACAAGTTTGCATGGCCACCCTACACTTGACGTTCACACCTTAATATTGAAAACCAACTAGTAATGAAAAAAAATAATTTCACCCTCATGTGTCAATCATTCTTGTGAAAATTTAATGACCATTATTTTTCATGGGATTCTTGGAAGCCAAGGCCTTGAAAAAATATTTGTTAATCACTTGTTTGGAGTAATTCAATTCTATCTCTTTGTAATGGCCCTTTCCAAATGATCTCTCCAAGAGATTGATGTAATAGCCTAAGTGATTCTAGTAGGCTATAGTCAGTGGAAAACATGGATTAATTAATTATTTAATGTCATCGGGATGGAAAAGTAACCTTTTTAAAAGTGACATTGAGTAATTAATTAAAAAGGTGTTTTTAAGTGACTTGAGTTTATAATGTCACTTTACTTTATTAAAAGGGTAAAAGGGTCAAGAAAGGGTGAACGAGGAAATAAAGAGGAACGAGGGCGCCCTCTATCATTATGCATTATTATTTTCTAAAAATGAATTTGAGAGAGCTCTTGTGGCTTTGTCTCTTGGGATGAAAAACCCTAGAGAAATATTGGGTTCGGTGGTGAGACTATCCACCCTAATCGGTCGTGAAGGAAAGATCATTCGAATATTTCATTGTGTTTCATTGTGTCTGAGTTTTATCATTTGACAGTTGAGTTCTTCATTTGCATAGGTTAATTTGGCTTGAGAAGGGAAAGTTGGCTTGTGGATGCATTTTGGGTGTTCTGGCAAACGTTTGTCTTAGCTTTAGGTTCGGATTTCATTGTTGGATTGTGTATTGTTGTAGAAGAAATGAGTTCTATGAGAGGAGGCTCATATTTACCCTAGTGTGATGAGTTTCCATTGATGGGATAAATTTTGTGAGCAAGGAGGATCAAGTTTAGAGTGTGAGAGGTCAAATATTCTCCCTTGGGATGAGTTATCTCATCTTGGGAAAAGTACTTGCAGCTGCACAAAGTTTGAGATTATCAAGGTTGAGTTTAAGCTTGTTGGATCTGCCTCTTCCTTGTTGGGTGATTTGTATCCAAGATGGTTCGAACTTTGTTGTGAGGGGGTCTATTTCTTTCTTGGGAAGTTGAATATTACAAGGGGGTCAAGTTCTAGGTGGCAAAGACCCATTTTCTAGTTTTATAGTGGGAGCTTCTTTTGCTATTACAAAAAACACTATCTCTAATTTCCATCCAAGTGGTACCATGCAAGTGTCCATACTTTCAAGAAAAATTGTTAGTTAATTGTGGTTGTATCAGTTTGATTTATAAGTAAACTAAATAATCCAATTTGGATTTCTTCTATTGTTGTTGGCTAAGTTCATGTGATTCATAGTTATTGTTGTTCTCTATTATACACCAAACATATTTAAAAAGGTTGCAAAATATTTATTAAAACCAATACATCAAAAAACACATATAGACACTTAAACAACAAACTGTTTGATGAAAATTCTACACTACAAAACTAAGAAAAAAAGACCAAACATTTCTAGTGGGTATTTTACAGTGGTATTAGAGTTGGTTTTCCTGCCATCCTGTACATTTTATGGTACTTTGATGATTCTAGAGGATGACACACACATTATGTTATCACATTAATTTGTAAGGGGGGTGTTTTCCTAAGAAATGGACCCCTTGGGAGAAAAGTGGCAAGAAATGGGTTAAAAACCCACTTATCCTAAGTTTTGTGTGCAAAGGCGCATCGTGCTAGGAAGCGCATGGATTTGGGCAGTCGAGATCCGCGTGCTCAGATCCATGATGCATAGCCCATATTGGACCCCCCCCTCGTCATTTTGTCTTTAACGAAGGGGGGGGGATCCAAGTTGGTGGTTTTAAAAGGTGACCCCCCCACTAACGTATCACCCTCTCTTTAACTCAGACCCCCCCACCTAAAACCTCTTACCGCCGCCTACCCCCTCCGAGTAGACCGCTTACCACCACCTTTTACCACTCCTGCCTCTCACTGACATCTGTCTCCCACTCCATATCTCACCTCCACCCATCACATCACCCGCTCTCCCTCCTCGTCTCATTATGGTACACCTATCCTCCACTCACCGTCGGGCCATGTCCCCTTATCACTCCCGCCTATCATCTCTTTCTAGGTGTTCTGCCACTCACCTCATATTAGGAAAATGGTCACCATCGTATCCACTATCACGGTATTTCCCTTTCCCCCACATCATCACCTTGCGCCACTTCAAAATTGTCTTATCCTAGCGCAACACCCGATTTTTCTGCCACTCGTTCTTTCTCGGTCACCTTTCATCTTCCACGTCTGTCCACAGAGGCGCCTCTTGTCTCACCTCCACTTCGATGGTTCCATCATCCTCGCCATATCCTCGTCCACTTCCGTCATCTAGGTCCCCTTGTAGCAGTTCAATGAAGTAGCAGACAGCCAAGGGAAGGCTGCCACGTCCTACAAACGCAGAGCTGATTTGTGCCTCCCCAATCCCGAGGAAGTAGTCATTGAAGTATTTGGAAGTGGTTGGATATGGTTTTCACCATTAATGGAAAGTCCGAAAAGGGACTGTCAGTTGGTCAACTCACTTGCAGGCCCATTCTGGGATGCGATTGCGTCTGAATGAACTTTATGAATGGCTAGAGACTGCATGTGTAGTCTGTTAGGAGGCATACAGACGTAATTCCTTCAATGCGATAACTCGAACTTCCTACTACAATTTTGGTCCTGAGTATATAGGAGTCATTCTCATACTTTGTTAGTGTTGATGGTAGAGCTACGCTCCCGATTGTAATGTTTTTGATGAGGCCTCTGCTTCTCTGGTTATGAACTGATACTTGAGACTTCTTGTTTAATGGTAGCCAGATTCTTCTTTCATTTCTTTGCTTCTGACTCTGAAATATCAGGCATGGATGATCCAGTCAGGTGTTGTGACAATAATATTGTGTAGGTTTGACTATATCTGTTGTTGCGGCATTTTTAGTTTCTTGAAGTTTTCATATCCAAGAGGATCTTGTATCTGAGATTTTTCCTCTATAGGCCGCTGGAAGATCATATGTCCAGAGCAGACCTTCATACCTTTCCCATATTTCTTTTGCCTACTCACCACTATACAAACTTACTGGCTTAAGTTAGATCAAGACCTCACTTATCTATGCATCCCCAATCTAGTTTTCTGAGTTAAAGCGATATAATCTTGAGACTGCATCCATTAGACCACCTTAAAAATTGTTCACCATGACATTAAACTCTGATGGGTATCAGGCTTGCCCTCATTGCAATATGAGGACAACTTCTGGTGCTAACATTTCTGGAATCGTTGTCAGGGATGAAGTTGAAGATTTTCCATGGGATTGAACAACAAAGCTTACTGGTTCTGAAGGTGTAGCAAAACCCATTATATTAAGATTGCAATTGTGCACCTGGCAACGCCATTGTGGTGACTCCATTGATGCAGATCTATTGGCGACTCCATTGTTTCAGCTATGGCTTCTAGAGGCAGACACACGAGGTCTACTCTGCAGCTACCCCTAGCAACACCTAAAGCTGACCTAGAGAAAGTTACCAGAAAGGGAAAGGCCCTTCGAGAAGGAGATTTTGTAGATGACCTAGGTATTTATGATGATTTTCATGATCCTTCTTTAGAAGCTCCAATTTCGTCTCCTCGTTCCCCTAGTATACCTTTTGTTGGAGTTTCCCGAACTTTAAATTTTGGGAGTGTTCCTGTCATGTTTTTCCCTCCTGGTCTGGGACTAGAGGGAGAAATCCTTGTTACTCCTTTCTCCCTTGACGTTGTACCGTGCTCTAGACCTAGGACCTCGGAAGATTTTCCAACACTGGGCTTTACCACCCCTCCTCCTGTTATTGTTGCGACTACAAAAAGGGAAACCTCTATTCCCTCAAATCCCGTGACCTTTTCTCTAAATCCTTTGTTGTTTCATTTTCCTCTTGGAAGCTCAGTTCAATTCTCCCCTTTTCGAACCCCATCTCCTCCTAATTCTCCTCCACCTATCATCCTTATGGTAGGTGATAATCCTCCTAGAAATAGAATGGATGCTATAGTAGCTGCCAGATACACCCCTCTTGTCTTACCTCAACCTATTAATGCCCTACCAGCTGGTGGCTACCTTAAGAAGCTACCTAAGTTCACTGGGGAGGGAGGTGTCACTGCAGAGGAGAACCTTGTAGCCTTCTATAGTTATGCTGATAACTATATAATAGTAGATGAAGATGTATGGATGAGGGGTTTTGTCCACAGTCTTGATGGAGAAGCTAGAAAATGGTTTAGAGCCCTCACTCCTGGATCCATTGATGGGATTGAGGCTTTAAATGACATCTTCTTGAGACAATGGGGGGATAAAAAAGACCTCATGTACTATATCACTGAGATCGGGTCCCTAAAGAGGAAAGATGGAGAGTCTGTCTCTCACTTTTCCAAAAGATTCAACAAAATGTACAATAAGATCTTTTCTGAGATAAAATCCTATAGATGCCTCTACCAAAATCACATACACTAGTGCTTTTGAACTTGACTTCTACCTTATATTAAGAGAAAGAAGAGCTACTTCCTTGTCTCATATGCAAGATGCAGCGCTAGAAGTACATTCTAACATATTGGAAGTGGACCGACTCAATAATAAGGCCGATAGAGACAGAGGAAGAGGAAGATATGATGCCTCAACCTCTAGTTCTTTTACCCTTCCCCATCAGATCGATGAAGTAACCAAGTTGTTAAAATCACTTTCAGACAGAATGGAAAGTTTGGAATTGGAGGGAAAGAAGACATACAAAAACCCTCAAATTATTGATAACAGAGGCAACTTCAGGAGGCCAAATAAAAATGTTCCTCATATTATGTAGAGAGAGCCTTAGAACAAAGACAGGGATGATCAGAAAATCCAGACCCCCCTTCAGAATAACCTTGTCACATATAATGGTGGAGAGGAAGAGGATGTAGATCCAAAAATTCATTGTCTTGAAGATTTATCCTCTTCTCCTTGCTTAACTCAGTCAACACATGAGGATTATCTTATGGACATTCACTTAAATGAATTGAGTAAGGGGGATAAGGTTGGAAACAACCCAAATAGATACAACCTCAAGTCCAAGAATAAAGGATTAAAGCTTGATGTTCTTGAGTAGCCAACTAGGGAAGAAAAACTTGCGAATGATGTAGTAAGCAATAACAAGGAGAGAAAAGCTTAGAATTCCCCACCAGTATCCAAAATTCATATTCCAAAGGTAAGAGAAATTTTGAAGCCCCCCTCCTATTTTAACTTTGAGTATGAAATTCAGAAGATTAGGATTCCAGTACCCCTTTCAGAGCTGGTCAATCATGAAGACTTTAAGAAATCCTTGACAAAGCTTTTATTGCCTGAACCTTTGTCGCTCCCCCTAGACTCCATCAATTTGCAAGATGGAAAACCAATAGTAATCCTAGGTCCTATGGTAGAATATAGAGATTATTCACCCCCCCCCCTTTCTACACATCTCTGAAAAATACATGATAAGGTGTTGCATAACTATTTGATGGATTCAGGGGCCTCTCATAATCTCATGCCCAAAACTGTCATGGAAGAACTAGGATAGAAATCGAAAAATAGTACCATGACCTGTATTCTTTTGATTCAAGGAGAGTACAATGTATTGGGGTCATCAAATATCTAGTTGTGACCTTGTTCCAATTTCCCATGAAAAGTATGGTCATGGAGATCATGGTGGTTGATGTCCCCCCCAAATTCAACATGCTATTTTTAAGATCTTGGATCAGACAGCTTGGGGGAACTTTGCAAGTGGACCTAACATATTATACCATCCCAGTTTTTTGGGGGGAACATAGAAGACTGCATAGAGAGGCTCAGCTAGCCTACATCATTAGTGATGAGGCAAACCCCACCAATCACCCTATCTTTTCCCTTGATGTTGATTTAGGATCCATTTTATTGCATCTTATTGATGCCCCCGAGCCTTCTCTTGAGATCCAAAATCCCATTACTCTCTGTGAAGATTCTCCTCTGATTACCTTTGTTTGGAAAAGGTTCTTTGATGGAGACTCTTCTAGAGAAATTGTTGGTGCCAGAGTAGTTCTTGTTTCCCATGCTCAGGAAACCATATCTCTATCATACAAACTAGAGTTTGAATCTACAAATAATGTGGCAGGATACAAAGCTCTCGTTTTGGTCTTAAGGGATATAAAGGACATGGGAATTGAAAAGATATCAGTGTTTGGAGATGCTAAGTTGGTTGTACAAAATATCAGAAACACTTATCAGGACAAACATGCCCGGCTCAGAAGTTACAGAAATGAATTACAGGACCTCATTGACAGTTTTTTCTTGGCTTTCAACATTTCATTTATTCCAAGGGAAAAGAATGTCATGGTCGATTCTCTGGTTGTCTCAGTAAGAAATTTCAAAGTCCCCCTGCCAGCTAAGCTCAAGTACGATATAGAAGTGAAGTATAGACCCTCTATACTCGACAATGTCAAGCATTAGAAGGTATTTGAGGATGATCTTGAAATCAAGAGGTTCTTGGAAACTGTTGATGAATTTTTTTCACTATGCATAGACCAGGATCCTGATTCTCAAAGTCACCCACATGTTGATGTTTTTCTAAACAAAATTGTTGATCATCACATTGTCCAGTTACCCAACTATCACATCCCAAAGGGACTAGTCCCATTGGAAATATTATTTGACAGAAATGATGTGGAAATAAAGGGTAAAGTTGTAAATGATGATGTTGACGTGGCTGAGTGCAATATTGGCACTGAGCACAATCCTAAGTTTTTCAAGATGTCAAACAACTTGACAAGAAAGAAGAGGATTGAGTATGATGAGTTATTAAAGGAGTATGTTGATGTGTTTTCTTTGACCTATGAAGACCTCAAAACATATGACACCAACGTTATTGAGCATAAGATTCCATTGAAAGAGGAGGCCTAGCCATTTAGGCAGAAATTAAGACAAATAAATCCTATGTTGTTGCCTATCATGGAGAGAGAGGTAAAGAAGCTTCTAGATGCCTAGATCATTGTCCCTTTGAGATATTCAGAATGGGTGGCCAACCTAGTCCCGGTGAGGAAAAAGAATGGAGAAATCAGACTTTGCGTTGATTTCAAGACCCTGAACAAGAGCTCAAATAAGGACAACTACCCCTTTCCAAAAATGGAACACATATTGTAGAGGGTAATAGGTGCATCCAGTATTTCCATGATTGACAGTTTTTCTGGCTACAATCAAATTTCCATCATGCTTGAAGACAGAGAAAAGATGACCTTCACCACTCCTTGGGGTACATTCATGTATGCCAAAATGCCCTTTGGATTGATGAATGCAGGAGCGACCTTTCAGCGAGCCATTGACATCGCCTTCATTAGAGAGAAAGATAAATTTGTAGTAATCTACTTGGATGAAATCACAGTCTTCTCCAGATCTGATAAAGAACATTGTTGTCATTTGAGAAAGGTCTTCTTAAAATGCAGAAGGTTTGGTTTGTCCTTAAATCCCAAGAAATCATTGTTTTTCATGAAGGAAAGGAAATTACTGGGGCACATAGTATCAGCTGATGGGGTTATAATTGATCCAAGCAGGGTAGAAGCTATTCAAACCTTGTCACTCCCTAGATCCAGGAAGGAAGTTATCTTTCCTGGGCAAGATTAATTTTCTGAGAAGGTTTGTTTCAAACTTTGTTGAATTAGTGAAACATATCACAACCATGCTAAGGGAGGGTAATGAATTAAAATGGAATGCTAAGTCCAGGGAATCATTTGGCCAAATTAAAAAGGCATTAAATGAAGCCCCTGTGTTAATTAGCCCCGTTTATTCCAAGGATTTTCTGATTTTTTCCTTTTCTTCTTTTGATATAGTGGCAGTTGTTTTATTGCAGAAGAATATTGAAGGGATGGAACAACCTATTTCATTTTTCAGCAGGGCTTTAAGAGATGCATAAATTAGATATGACATCATGGAGAAGCAGACCTATGCCTTAGTGAAATATCTTAAAGCTTTCAGATTCTATTTTCTGCATTCAAAAATTATTTCCAATGTCCCTTCAGCGTATGTGAAGGACATTCTTATTCAGCCAGACATAGACGAGAGAAGGAGCAAATGGATTTCTAAAATCCTTGAGTTTAATCTTGAAATAAAGCCCACCAAACTAGTTAAAGGCCAAGGTTTAGCCAAGATATTGGTTGATTCTAATTGTAAAGCTTTGGGGGTTAACTTCATCCACACTTTATTAGAAGAGTAGCAGGATGAGTTGTATAAAAAAATCTCTCAGAACAACCCCACATTGGCAGAATGTACCTGGAATAAAGACATTGTATATTTTTTGCAAGAGCTATGACCTCCAGATGGAATGGGGAAGATAAAAGAGAGATCTTTAAATCTCAAAGAAATTAGGTATTTCCTTATTGACCAAGTATTGTATTGGAAAGACCCTCTAGGGGTTCTACTGAGATGTCTAGACCCACGGGAGGCCCAAAAAATTATGTTTGAATTTCATGACAGCCTATGTGGAGGACATCACTTCTGGAGGACCACAACCTATAAAATTATCAGGGCTGGGTATTATTGGCCTACTTTATTCATTGATTTCTGTGCAAAAAGCAGGGCTTCTATTAAATGTTAGAAATTCTCTATAAAGTAACAACTCAAGTCCCATCCATTGAAGCCTGTAGTAGCCTCACGACCCTTTCAACAATGGGGCCTAGAATTTATTGGAGAAATTCATCCTGCTTCAAGTGGTAAACATAGGTAGATATTAACTGCAACGAACTATTTTACCAAATGGATAGAAGCTATCCCCACTAGGAGTGATTCTCATAAAGAGATCATCGGTTTCTTGGAGGATATTATTGTAAGGTTTGGTTTTTCAAACAGAATCATCAATAATAATGTTGCATATTTTAGGTCTGATCCATTTATCAAATTCTGTGAGCAGTTTGGGATTGCAATAATCCACTCCACCCCCTATTATCCCCAAGGCAATGGACTAGCAAAGTCTTCTAACAAAAGTCTCATTAAAATTATTAAAAGACTGCTAGAGGACAATAAGAAGGTTTGGGATTCAAATCTGAAATTTTCTTTGTGGGATGATCGAGTGACAACCAAGAGGTCCCTAGGCATATCCCCTTTCCAACTTGTATATGGAACATAGGCAGTTTTTTCATCTCAGCTGGCTCTACCTGTAGAAAAATTCTTTCAGTATCATCAAGGAGAGACTGGCAATATGATCAGAAGAATTCATCAGCTGGTAGAAGCCTAGCAGACTAGAGAGAAGGTGATGGACAGAGCTCATGATCGTCAGCAGAGGATCAAGTAAGCCTTTGATAGAAAGGTGAGAAAAGTAGATTTCTAGCTGGGAGATCTAGTGCTTAAATGGGATGCATCTAGACAAGACAAGGGAAAACATAGTAAATTTGAAGCCCTATGGATTGGGCCCTTCAAAGTTTCTAAGATAATTTTGAATAATACCTATAGTTCGCATAATTTGGAGGGCGATGAAGTTTTTGGTGGCCCTGTAAATGGGCATTTTCTAAAGAAGTTCTTTTTTTGAGCCATAAGTGGCTCCCATGTATTTGTAAATATTTTTTTTCTTTTGTTTTCAGTTTATAAGTGACTCCATAACCCAACAGCAAGGCATTGAAGCTACAGAAGTGTTCTTGGCATATCGCAGGGAGCAAGCCATCCCCCATGGAGCCTAATGTTATCACATTAATTTGTAAGGGGGGTGTTTTCCTAAGAAATGGACCCCTTGGGAGAAAAGTGGCAAGAAATGGGTTAAAAACCCACTTATCCTAAGTTTTTTGTGAAAAGGCACATCGTGCTAGGCAGCACGTGGATTTGGTCCGCCAAGATTCATGCGTTCAGATCCACGGTGCAAGGCCCATATCAGACCCCCCCCCGCTCCATTCTACCTTTAATGAAAGGGGGAGGGGTTCCTAGTTGGTGGTTTTAAAAGGCGGGGCCCCCACTAAGGTGTTACCCTCTCCTTAACTCAGAACCCCTCCCCCACCTAAAACCTTTTACCATCGCCTACCCCATCCGAGTAGTTCTCTTACCACCACCTTTTACTGCTCCTACCTCACGTTGACATCTATCTCCCACTCTGTCTCTCACCTCCACCCATCACATCACCCGCTCTCCGTCCTCGTATCATTATGGTACACCTGTCCTCCACTCAACGTCGGGCCATGTCCCCTTATCACTCCCACCTATCATCTCCTACAAGGTGTTCTACCACTCACCTCATCTTAGGAAGATGGTCTCCATCCCGTCCATTGGCACGGCCTTTCCCCTGCCCCCACATCATCACCTCGTACCACTTCAGCGATGTCTTGTCCCAACGTAGCACCCAAGTTTTCCGCCACTCATTCTTTCCTGGTCACCTTTCATCTACCACGTCTGTCCATAGGGGCGCGTCTTGTCTCACCTCCACTTCGATGGAGTCATCATCCCCGCTAGATCCTCTTCCACATTTGTCGTCTGGGTCCCCTTGTAGTAGTTCAATGAAGAAACATACATCCAAGGGAAGGTCGCCACGTCCTACAAATGCAGAGCTAACTTGGGCCTCCCCAATCCCAAGGAAGAATTTATTGAAGCAGTTGGTGGTGGTTGGATATGGTTTTCACCCTTAATGGAAAGTACAGAAAGGGATTGTCAGCTGGTCAACTCACTTGCAGGCCCATTTTGGGATGCGATTGCGTCTGATTGAACTTCTTGAATGGCCAAAGACTGCATGCACAGTATTTCAGGAGGCATGTAGATGTAACACCTTCAATGCAATAACTCAAACTTGCTACTGCGATTTTGGTTCTGAGTATATAAGAGTCATTCTCATACTTTTTTAGTGTCGATGGTAGAGCTACACTCCCGATTGTAATGTTTTTGATGAGGCCTATGGTTCTTTGGTTATGAATTGATACTTGATACTTCTTGCTTAATGGTAGCTAGCTTCTTCTTTCATTTCTTTGCTTCTGAATTTGAAATCTTGGGCATGGATGATCCAGTCGGGTGTTGTGACCATAGTATAGTGTGGGTTTGACTATATCTATTTTTGTAGCGTTTTCAGTTTCTTGAAGTTTTCAGATCCAAGAGGATCTTGTATCTGAGACTTTTCCTCTAAAGGTTGTTGGAAGACTGGATGTCCAGAGCAGACCTTCATACCTTTCCCATATTTCTTCTACCTACTCACCACTATACAAACTTAATGGCTTAAGTTAGATCAAGACCTCACCTATCTATGCATCCCCAATCCAGTTTTCTGAGTTAAAGAGATATAATATTGAGACTGCATCCATTAGACCACCTTCAAAATTGTTCACCATGAAATTAAACTTAGATGGGTATCAGGCTTTCCCTCATCACAATCTGAGGACAACTACTGGTGTTAACACATTACATATAGGAGAAGAAGGCATAAATGATCAAAAATATCTTTCAATCAGGTTCAAAAGAAGAGGACCAACCAGAAGCAGAGAAAGATGGAAACATGGGGGGAAATAATGACGATAATTCCAAGCATATCCTAAATGATTTATCGAGGGGAAAAAAAAAACTGGTACAACTCATGACACAGTTAATTGTCAGCAATAAAGTAAACCAAAACCATGGGGGTAACAATGGTACAGGGGGTTCTAATGGGAACAATCGGAATCATGCAAAAGGAAACAACAACAATATCCTAGAACAAGCCCACACTAGGACCACCTATCAAGTGATTCCTATAACTCTTATGCCTCAATTTTTGGATTAACAAATAGGAAATCAAGATCAGCTGGGAAAATCTAAATATTTTAGTTATTACTGGAGGGAGTACCGGGCTCTAGGGGAGGAATTCAGGACTAATGCACTATCAAATACAGGAATAGAACAAGTGATTTCAACAAGGATCAACAAAACATTGATATCAAGTGAAAGGTTGCAAATTTATCCATTCCTTCCTTTGATGGTTCCAACAAGTTCACAATTAGAGCATGGGTACAACATTTGGACATATACTTCCAACTTGACACTATGATGGAGGCATAAGTGATTAAATTCACTACCTTGCACTTAGATGGAGAGGACCATGATTGGTGGTAACATGGATTGGTCACCCTGGGACATGCCAAAATCACCTCCTATTTAGACTTTGTTAGCACAAGATTGGTTTATGCCTTGGCGTTGCATAAATCCTTCATTATTCATTTTGGCAAATGAATACAATTGTTATGGGATATTTTATTTATTTTGGGAAAAATTGAAATTATATTGAGTTATGACCAATATCCAAGTTCAAGAATCAAAATAACTCATGTATTTGCACTACCCAATCGCACGTAGACACACAGGCAGGCACTACCTAATTTCACTACCTAAATTCTGGCAGAAAATGAATTGTGCAGAGTTATTTTACCAGTTTTGAGTCACTAACTTAAAACTTGGATTGTGAACAATTAAGAAGGTATTTTTGAAAAATGGAGGAGGCTTTTGTTCATAACATTCAAAATAACACAAAACTCTATCAGTGTTTCAAAATGTGTTATGGTTTAAGAGATATTAGACATATAAGTGGCGTTACCGAATCTGCATAGCAGTGCTACCGAATTTCCTGTAGCGGTCATGGTTTTGATATTCGTCTTGTTGGGAGGTTGCCACCTATCAAGGAGGATTCAAAAGGATTATAAAGGATCAGTTATATTTCAAGGGACACCATCACCTAGAATTTATCTCCATCGAAGGCCTCATGCAATGAGGTGGAAACAATTTATTAATGACTTCCAACAAATTCCTGAAAATTAGCAGTATGTTGGATTTTTGTCTCTTTGATTGTTGCCACCTATATCCAAGGCTTAGAATCCAATGGAGGACATGGGATTCAAACTTCTAAGGTTATTGGGATGATATTTTCTATTTAAGGAAGGAGATATCTCTTAGAGAAGGAGGGATTCATGAGCCAAGAGAGGCTAGAGAGAGTAGGAGTAGGTAGTTTTTATGTGTGTTCATTTGTAAGCCTATGGGCATTTTATGATTGTAAGAATTACTACTATTGGAGACTCATGAGAGTTGTGATTTCAGATTGTAACTCTTTTGTTTATATTTCTTCTTATTTGAATATATTGCAGATTTGAGGATCAAAGGATATCAATGATTTATGGATCCCTAAGTAGCAGAGGATCTGTTGTATTTTTCCCATCATTCATTATTTATATTCACGTATTTGTTGATTCATTAAATTGAGAGGATCTCTATTTAGTGAACATTCTACCTTATGTTTTCCTTCTTAATTCTTCCACTTATCAGCATATAATATTTTTTTATGTTGAGCAGCTTTTGTGCCTTCAATGAATAGGATGTTTGTGACTCCATTGCCCATTGGTGTAGCCTATTGCTCTACAGTTTGCATCCCTCTCTCTTTCTGTATCCATCTTGCTGATCCACCTATTCAAAACCAAAATTATCTTTTACATTCTAATGGGTGTTGAGCTTACACTTTAGCAGTTAAAGTGTGACTTTCAGTTCTAACATTTTTGGTGCCATTGTCGGGGACGAATTTGAGCAGATTTAAAAGCTCCCTGGGAAGAACGACACTGCACAACTCCAACTTTAGATGGTGACTGAAGTTGGACACCTTCAAGACTGCACATTCACCATGGCGACTCCATTGTTCAGAATATGTTGGTGACTCCACTAGGGATGAGACAAATTAAATGGCTATGAAGGCTATCCTGGCCAGGAGGTTTGCCCCACTCAATTTCTCAGCCATAGATGGTTATCCACATATTGTTCCTCAAATTGATGAATGGCAAGATCTGCTGCCCAGATTTTATGAAGGTGAGGATGACAACCCTTTTGAGCATGTTCATGAATTTCATGCTTTGATGCAGCAACTTGACATCCATCATGAAGATATATTGATGAAAATGTTCATGTATTCATTAGAAGGATATGCAAGGAAATGGTATAGAACACTCTCTTCTTTTAGTATTTCCTCTTTGAAGGACTTTCATGATGTTTTTTATTCTCATTGTAAGCTAATTTATCCAGCTGAAAGACCTTTTGAGAATTGTTGTGAGGGGTATGCATCATATATTCAGGATTCAACAAGTGATTCCTCTAGAAGTGATGATGAAAGAGATGATTGCAGAGAGCAGGACTTAGATGATGAGTTTCATAATGATTTTCCTAAATTTCAAGAAAAAATGCATCATTCATGTCAAAATATAGATCCCTAAGAGAAAGATCAATATGGAAAATCTAGCATTTCCTTTTCTCCTCCTTTTCTTGATTCTTTAAGTCAAGAGGTCATTTTAGGTTCAGAGTTATTTCATCATGAGGATAGTGTTGTAGCTTGTCATGACTGAATTAATAGCTTACCAATTGTTGTTGTAATCCCTCCTATTGTTAATGAACTAGTGTGCCATGATTTTCCAAGTTTTGATGACTATGAGAATGTTTTCACTGAACAACTAGTTGTCCCAGCTATTGTACTAATCCCCTCAGCCATTAATAGTCAAATTGACATTGATTCACCTTTGAATGATGATTATGAAGGTGATTTCCATGAATAGTCTGTTGAATACCTTATATCATAGAAGTACCCTTTCCATCAAAGAAACAATAGCTCGTTTCATCCCTCATGTCATATTTTTGTTGCTGAAAAAGAAGAAAACAATGATAATCTAAGTTTAGAAGGTGGAAAACTTGAAATTGGGATCATAATCCAAGCTATGATGAATATCCCTCACAATCAGAAGATAAGATTGAAGAATGTAGTTCCCAAGCACTTCTAATTGTGATGAATTTCCCTATCAACCCCCTATTCCTCTTGAAGACACAATCTCAGTTTCATCAAGAAACCAAGATCAAATGCCATGTGATCAGATGAGAAAGTTTGAAATTAAAGAAAGACAAGAATCACTAAGACTTTTTCCTAATACACCTCATGACCAGGAGTGGACCAAGGCCATATGCATTGAGGATGAATCATAAAATCAGCAAGCCATACAACAACCAAGAACAGTGGAGGAAGGACCTAATGCAATACTTTTCCTTTTTACACAAAGCAATGTCGCAGGGGCAAGTATTGTTGATGTTTTTCAGGATCCATTTGCAGCCTTTCTGGAAGCATAAAGTGGGCCTAGGCTCATTTATTTCTTTAATGGAAAGTGTATTGCCAAATGTTTCTTTGACGTGCCTTCAAGTAAGAATTATCTCTGGTGCTTAAGGAAGCACATTTCAAAGCTTCAAACAATTGAAAAAATGATGAAATGGATTCATTGGTTGTTTCATGTAACTTGAATGCTTCATTTTCCAAATAATTAGAGTAGGTGTGTACAATAAGCTTGCTGAACAAGCATAATTTTCATCATTTTTGTCAGTTTCATTTTTCATTTGCATTTAGTTTCAGTTGAAGTTCACAGATCAAAGCAGATTGCAGAGGTTAAAGGTTGGGAGCAGCCCTAGGATAATGCACTAAAACTACAAGATTTATTAAAGCCTCACAGGGAAGACTCTATCCCCCATGGAGTCTAGGTTAGCACAAGATTGGTTTATGCCTCAACATTGCATAAATCCTTCATTATTCATTTTGGCAAATGAATACAATTGTTATGGGATATTTTATTTATTTTGGGGAAAATTGAAATTATATTGGGTTATGCCCAATCTCCAAGTTCAAGCATCAAATCACTCACAGATTTGTGCGACCCAATCGCACGTAGACACATAGGCAGGCGCTACCTAAATTTGCTACCTAAATTCTGGCAAAAAATGAATTGTGTAGAGTTATTTTACCAGTTTTGAGTCACTAACTTAAAACTTGGATTGTGACCAATTGAGAAGGTATTTTTGAAAAATTCAAGACTTTTTTGTTCATAACATTCCAAATAACAAAAAACTCTCTCAATTTTTCAAAATGTGTTATGGTTTGAGAGATATTAGACATATAAGTGGCATTACCAAATCTGCACAGCGGCGCCACCGAATTTCCTGTAACAGACACGATTTTGATATTCGCCTTGTTGGGAGGTTGCCACCTATCAAGGAGGATTAGAAAGGCTTATCAAGGATAATTTATATGTCAAGGGACACCTTCACCTATGATTTATCTCCATATAAGGCCTCATGCAATGAGGTGGAAACAATTTATTAATGACTTCCAACAAATTCCTGAAAATTAGCAGTTTGTTGGATTTTTGTCTCTTTGATTGTTTCCACCTATCTCCAAGGATTAGAATCCAATGGAGGAGATGAGATTCGACCTACTAAGGTTATTTGGATGCTATTTTATATTTAAGGAAGGAGATATCTCTTGGAGAAGGAGAGATTCATGAGCCAAGAGAGGCTAGAGAGAGTAGGAGTAGGGAGTTTTTTTGTGTGTGTTGATTTGTAAGCCTGTGGGCATTTTATGATTGTAAGCATTACTAATATTGGAGACTCATGAAAGATGTGATTTAATATTGTAACTCTTTTATTTATGTTTCTTCTTATTTTAATATATTGCAGATTTGAGGATCAAAGGCTGTCAATGATTTATGGATCTCTAAGCAAAAGAGGATCTACTGTATTTTTCCCATCAGTCATTGTTTATATTCAAGTATTTGTTGATTCATTAAATTGAGAGGATATCTATTTATTGAACATTCTACCCTATGTTTTCCTTCTTTATTCTTCCACATATCAACATATAATATTGTTTTCTGTTGAGAAGCTTTTGTGCCTTCGATGAGTAGGATATTTGTGACTCCATTTCCCATTGGTGTAGCCTATTGATCTACATTTTGCAACCCTCTCTCTTTCTTTATCCATATTGTTGATCCACCTATTCAAAACCAAAATCATATTTTACATTCTAATGGTTGTTGAGCTTACACTTTAGTAGTCAAAGTGTGACTTTCAGTGCTAACAGACTTCACATAGAAGTTGATGGAGAGGTTTGACAAAGAATCTGGAATTCTATTTCAGAGACTTGGAACAACTCAAATAGGTTGGTACACCAAATACCTACATTACAGAGTTCCATAGGCTTGTAGTCACAGTGACAGATGTTTCTTAGAAAATGCTAGTTATGTTTTTCACTAAGGGATTATCCGAGCCATTGCGTGGTTGGGTGAAAGAATTCAAACACGAGACTCTACAGGATGCCATCATTAGGACATAGGACATGGATGATGTGGTCCTGAAGAAAAAAACTTTCTCCAAGCCTTTTGATTCCCCATAAAAAAGGATAAGAAACCTTACTAGAAGGAGTGGACCAAAAAGGAGAAGTTGGATGAGGAAACTCGTAATAAGTTGAGAAGAAATAATATTTTCTTCAGTTACAAAGAGCCTCAAGATCTAGGATAAATGTGCATAGGGAAGGGTAAAGTACACTATATAGAGGTTCACTTAGACAATGACGAGGAAGAGGAGGAAGTTACACAAGAATAGGGCAATGAGCAGGGAGGCTCAAGTGATTAGTAGCCTCATGTGGAGGCTAAGGGTGTGACTATCACCACTCTATTAGGCCCACATAGATACTACATTTTCAGATTCAAAGGAGTAATATGGGAACATTGTGTCACAACACTAATTGATGGTGGGGAAACCCACAACTTCACTGATGTGGCATTGGTGGCCAGTAGATGCATGGATACAAAGAACTTTGAAGGGTTGAATGTGGTAGTGGAAGATGGATTTAATATGACATGCACACAGAATATTCTCAGGTTGGTTGTGACATTGGGAAACTATACCTTGAATGACGATTTTTATTTGGTTGATTTGGCAGACACCAATACAGTCTTGGGTGTTCAATGGCTTCATTCCTTGGTGGAAATTACGATGAATTACTAGGTAATGGAGATGAGGTTCAATACAAAAAATAGAAATAAGGTTGTTCTAAGGGGCATGTCAAATGGTGGCCCTAATATTGTGTCAACCAAAAGTATGGAATCCATATTAAAAAATAGAGATATAACATGTGCAAAAGAGTGCTTGATTACATCTCAGGAACATGCAAAGGGATAACAACATCATCATGTAGATATTTAGGTATTGTTGAGTAAGAATGATAGGATTTTTGGATAGATACATCTGAGGAGAGACAAAGTCTTTGATCATACTATAGAGTTGGAGGAGGGAGGAAAAACAGTCATAACCACTCCTCATAGGAACCCCAAGAAATTTAAGGATGAAATAGAGAAGGCCATAAATGATTTATTAGAGATGGGACACATTAAACCTAGTTCTAGTCAATTCGCTTCTTTGGTAGTGTTGGTGAAGAAGAAGGATGGCACCATTGAGATGTGCATTGACTATATATATTTTAATAAGAAGATGATCAAGAAAAAGTACCCTATCCCCGGGATCGATGAGATTTTGGATGAGTTGCATGGAGCAGTTTATTTTTCAAATATTGATCTTTGATCGAGGTATCATCAAATCAGAGTGAGAGAGCAGGATATTCCCCAAATTGTTTTGAAATTCCATTATGGGAATTATGAGTTTTTGTTCATGCCATTTGGGTTGACCAACACACCATATACATTCTATTCCTGCATGAAACACATATTCAACAAGCAGTTGAGGAATTTCTTGTTGTTGTTCTTTTATGATCTTCTTATATACAACAGGACATGGAAGGAGCACTTGGATCATATAGATGATATTTTGGGCATCATGGAGGATTAGTCTCTATATTCTAAGGAGACAAAGTATGAGTTCATCATGAGAGATATCCTATGATCGAGTTATGTGGTTAGTGACAAAGGTGAATAGGTACATAAGGAGAAGATCAAGGCCATATTGGATTAGCCACCACCCAATAACCTTACACATTTTCATGGATTCTTCGGGATATGCAACTACTACTAGCATTTTCTAAAGGGATTATCACATTTGGATACAACACTCAAAGATATCATGAAGAAAGGGACATTCATGTGTAAAGAGGAGGCCTCAAATACAATTGAAATGATGAAGGAAGTGATGAGCACTTGCCCAGTTCTAGCATTTCATGATTTCTCTCAGCCCTTTGTGCTTGAGTGTGATGCATTGGTTGATGGTAGAGGAGAATTTTTTATGCAACATAGATATCTGATAGCATATGAGAGTAGGAAAATCATAGAATAATACAAACTCTACTCCATCTATGACAAGGAAATGATCACCATCATGCATGGCTTGGTGAAATTCAGGTAGTACCTAGTAGGTGGTAAATTTGTGGTTAAAGTTGACCACAACAGCTTGAGACACTACTTGAGACAAAAGGAATTAAATGGGAGGAAACTGAAGTGGGTCAGAAAATTTTAGGAATATGAATTTGACATTGAGGATGTAAAACAAAAGAAAAATATGGTTGTTGATGCCCTCTCCACGAAACCAAAGCTATGTTAACTTGCATAAATTTTAATTGACTGAAAATATCATATCTTGGTAGAGTATTCCAAGAATAAATTCTCTTGTGATTTGATGGATCACAACTTACAGGATGGAACATACAAATTGGAAGATGACATCATCTACTACAAGGACCACATATACTTAGTCCATGAGTCTACATTGAAGGAGAATATTATGAAGGTTATGCATCATGCACCTATGGTAGGACATCCTAGGTACTTTAAAACTTATAGGAAGATCAAGGAGAGGTTCACTTGGAGGGGCCTCAAAGATGATGTATTGAGGCATGTGAGGGAGTGTGTGACTTGTCAGTAAACCAAATCAGAGAAGACTCATCCTGAGGGGTTATTACAACCATTACCCATCCCTAAGAAAAAGTGGGAAAGTGTGTCCATGGACTTCATCACAAGTTTACCAAAGGTACAGGGTAGATATTGATCCGGATTTTATGAGAAGAACAAAATGACTACATATTATTAACAAATGCTTAACATAGAATAACATAGATATAGTAAAATTGGTTTTCTATTCAATAAGGAAATAAGATGAAACTATAAAATGCAACAGAAAACAAGCTTGTTGGAATGGTGGCGGCTTATCTCCGAGAAGAGATTTGATGCCTATGCTCATTTGCAAGAAGATAATTACAATGAGGCTTTAAAGAGAATT
Source organism: Picea glauca (assembly GCA_000966675.3). Classification (NCBI taxonomy): domain Eukaryota; kingdom Viridiplantae; phylum Streptophyta; class Pinopsida; order Pinales; family Pinaceae; genus Picea; species Picea glauca. The sequence continues at coordinate 176,184 of JZKD02S1939657.1, forward strand.
TTATAATAAACAAGAGTGTCAAAAACCCTAGACATCCAAAAACCTAACCCTAGGAGATGAAGTGCCAAAAGTCATGTGGGCCCTATTTGGGTAAGCCATTACATCAACTTCTCGGGGTCATAACTGTTGCATACAATCTTCGTTTTAGGCGTACGAAATCTCGTTAGAAATATCTATTCGAGGACTACAACTATTGACAAAAATTTCAATGAAATTTTTTGATTGAAAGATACCCAAAAAAGCGTCATTTAGGGCCTCAAAACGGCTTCGAAAGTTCGGGACCCGAAAAACTGCTAAAAATAGTAAATTACCAAAATTGCCATAAAGTTGTTTTGAGCTAGATGGAAAAGGTGGGTGGCCACCAATATCCACCTAGATCAATCCTCTCTCCTTAGGAAGCAATGGTCTCCATTGCATTGAGTTCCCCCATCAAATGAGGAAATTTATGTTGAATTTGGCCTTGGGTGAGCCACTTGCCTTGGTGCAGTAGCTGCCCTGCTTTGGCGACTCGATAAAGATAGATCCTTTTTTTCGAGTGCCCTTGATCTGTGTCTCCACAATATTATCATTAGATGCTTGTTGTATGAAGTTGAGTTTGAGCTCTATTGGTGTTAGTTGTTCTGCTACATCTGAGGTGTCCAATAATAGTGGGAAATAAGGTCGAAGGAGGTCCATGTTGAACATTGGGTGCAGGCCAAGGAAAGGATGAATGTTGAGAACAAAATAATTATCCCCCATAGCCTTGGCGATGGTGTATGACCCATAACAGAGTGGGAAAATATTTCGATGGGGTCTTGTAAGGCATTCTTTCTGCAAGTGCAACCAAAATCTGTCGCCCACCTGGAACTTATGTGGAACCCACTGTTGATCATGGCGCTGCTTGTACTTGTCATTGGAATTTTGTAGGATATCCTAAACCTATTGGCAGATGTGTTGGATCAGATCAATAAACCATGTGGCTTTATCATCTTTAGTTGGAGCAGGAGATGAGTCAACCGAGGTGACCACAAGGGGAAGTGCAACATATATGGGACCCAATGGTTGGAATCCCAACCCCACCTGAAAGGGGATGTGGTCGGTTGAGCTATGCAGGGATCGGTTGTAGATATGTTCTAAATAGGGAAGACTCTCATCCCATGTGCGAGGGTGCTTGGAATTATACATGCACAGGATATGCACAATCATTCGATTTACAACCTCAATTTGGCCATCTGTCTCGGAGTGGAAGGTCGTGGATTTGGTGAGCTTGGTGTCCAATAGTGACCAGAGGCTCCACCAAAATGTGTTGAGAAATCGACTGTCCCAATCCGAGACAATGGTTTGTGGGATTCCAAAATGTACCCAAACATGTTCAAAGAAGATCTTGGTAGTGGATTCTACTATGATGCTCTTCTTGCAGGCAACCAAAATTGCCATATTAGAAAATAAATCAATAACCACAAAAACATAGTCATTTCCCCACTTGGTGGGTGGGAGGCCTGACATGTAGTCCATTGAGATGGATTCCCATGGCCTGTCAGGAGTAGGAATAAGGGTGTACATACCATGTTTCTTAGTGGTCAGTTTGGCAATAACATAGGCTATGCAAGACCTGTTATACTTTCTAACCTCTTGTCGAAGTTTCGGCCAGTAGAAATGTTTCTGTAGAATCACCATTGTCTTTTCGACACCAAAGTATCCTACCACCTGACTATAGTGGGATTCCCAGATTATCTTCGCTCGTATGCTTGATGGAATGCAAATATGGCCCAGATGACACAACAACCCATCTTGAATATGGAACTTATGGACAACTGCATTTGCACCCAACATTTGGTAGGTGGTGGTGAAGTCTAGGTCTATCTCATAGAGTTGGTGCCATCCAGAGGTCTCATGGCCGCAAGAGTCTATCACTGTGGTGACTGTCATGACTGAAAATCTACTGAGGCAATCAATGACGTGGTTGGTGCTCCCTGTTTTACACTTGATGTTGAGGTTGAATTTTGGTATGTGGACCACTTTTGATGGCAGTCATTCTATAATTTTCCTTGTGTCTGCATGAACTGCAGTGGCTTATGATTAGTGTGGATGACTCCCAAGAATGTAATGTATCCATTGGCGGCAAGCTTTCACAATGGAGTACATTTCTTTTTCGTAAGTAGGGTACTTACGAACAACATCTGATAGTGTCTCACTATGATAGGCCATGGGGTGGTCGTGTTGAGTGAGAACAACTCCCACAACATAGTCTGAAGCATCTGTCTCAATCTCAAAGGGTTGTTGCAGAGTTGGTAGTGAAAGTACTAAGGTTGAGCAAAAGCGTTGCTTCAAATCATAGAACTCTTGTTGTTGGGATTGGCCCCACACAAATTTTTCCTTACCACCACCCCTAGTTATTTTCCTGAGGGCCCATGCAATATGGGAGAATCCCAACACAAACTTGCGGTAGAAATTGGCAAGGCTCAAGAAGCTCTGAAGCTCAGTGAGTGTGGTTGGGCCCGGCCAATCATGGATGACTTGGATCTTGATTGGATCCACATGTACGCCATGCTAATTAATGATGTATCCTAGGTAATGGACCTTGTCCATGCCGAAGGAGACCTTTTTCAAGTTGGCATATAGCTTGTACTATCATAGGGCGTGCAGAATCTGCTAAATATGCTGCAAGTGTTCTTCCCAAGACTTGTTGTAAATGAGAATGTCATCCATATACACCACTAAAAAATTATTGGTGAATGGTCATAGGATATCATCCATCATCTTCATGAAAGTGGCTGGAGCATTTTTCAAACCAAAGGGCATGACCAACCATTCAGAAAGGAAATCCTTTGACTTGAAGGCGGTCTTCCATACATCTGTTTGTTCTATCGGGACCTGGTGGTAGCCAGACTTCAGATCAATCTTAAAGAAGTATTTGGCCCCTGTGAGTTGATCAAGGAGGTCGTCGATTCATGGAATTGGGTACCATTTTCTGACTGTGATTTCATTCAGGGCCTGGTAATCAATGCAGATTCACTATGTTCCATCTTTTTTCTGTACCAACACGATTGGGCTCCCGCAAGGTGATGAGATGGGATGGATGTGCCCCTTGTGGAACTATTCTTGGATATGTTGCTTGATCTCCTCATTCTCTAGAGCGGTGATAGACTGGCCCATTGGGAGGTGATGCATCGGGGGTCAGGTCGATGGGGTGGTTGACCTAATAGTGCAGAGCTACCTAATATATTTGAGTATTCTTCGACAACCTTATCTACTTGCTTCTGTTATGTAGAGAGGTCGACCACAGAGACCCTGGATGTGGCTATGATCTTTCTCTCATTTCGAGAGTGAATCATGAAGAAGAAAAACTTCTCCATATTAGAGATGACCTTCCTGCATTGCTTGGTAAAGATCAAGGAAGTAACACTAGGTGCGACTACCTTGGGTATCGTATACAATTTCTTGTTCAAAGTAATAATAACACTATGAGGCCTAGACTCATATACAACATGGTGTTTCCATAAATAAGGTTGGCCCAAAATAACATCACAAACTTCGAGAGGCGAAACATCACACAATACCTTGTCTTTGAAGGGCTTGATGCCATACAACAGTCGACAATGTTGGGTGACGCAGAGATCGCTTCCTTGGAGGAGCCATCCAATGGTGTAGGTTGTGGGTGTGTCATTGTCGGCAGGGCCAACCGCTTGACAACCTATGCTGAGATGAGGTTCTTATGGCTATTGCTATCAACGGTGAAGTGCAACGAGGTGCCTTTTACCCACATCTATGAATGGAAGAGGATCTCTCCTTCTTCTAGCTCATTTGGTTCATCAGGATGGAGCTTGGTTGTAGAAACGGTGGCATTGGGTTCCACATCAATGACCCATCTTCCCATTTCTAGTTCTGACTTAGAATCAGAACCCACATCTGATTCAGAGGCTTTCACTTCGTCCACCAACAATTTCTTTGAGTGACAGTCAGCAATGTTATGCCAAGCGATCTTATGGAAGTCGCACCACTTCCCGGTATCTTTCTTTGTCTTTTCAGTGTCCTTTTCTTGCATCTTAGACTGGTTGTCTTAATACTGTCCATATTTTCTTTGTCCTTTGTTCTGTGGGTTGGGGCCACCCTTTCCTAACTTTTGCTGTGAGGGGTTCCGGGGCCCAAATTGTCGTGTCTTTTGTTTGAGCTTCTGCTTGATTTTGATGACATATCAGTAGGTCGTGCCCAAGGACGAGATGTACAAAAATTTCATTTTGATCTGGATGTATATATGCAGAGCACCACAATACTTGAGCACCAGATGTCGCTCTAAATCTTTTATACCCATCTTGGTGCGCAAGGTATGGAAGATATTTGTGAACTCTGGCACTACTTGGTCTCTTTCTTGCCGCAGTGTGCTCCATTTGGTATACAAGTCGTCATAACTTCCAATAGGGTAGTATTGTTCCTTAATAGCATCCCTGAAGGATTCCCAGGTGGTACTGACTCTAAATAACAAGGGTTCCTCTGTTTCCTTTTTCTCACATAAAGTCTCCCACCAATCTTTGACATGGGGAATGAATTTGAGGAGTGCAAAAGTAATCTTTTCTCTATTCAAAAAGTTATGGACAGAAAAATACCCTTCTAGTAGATTCAACCACTTGTCTACACCATCTGCATCTATCTGACCTTCAAATACAAGAATATCTAAGTTTATTTGTACCTTGAAGGGGGCGACGCCTCCGCTCGAAGAAGATGTGTCACCTGTTGGTAGCCGCCGAAGGATTTGCATGAAACTATCCATCATCTCGTTCCTTTGTTGCGTGAGGGCTTCCTCAAGAAACAATTTGAAAGGATCTCCTATCATGTCATCTTTCTTTTCTCCTGCCATGAGAGGTCGCTTGGGCATGTGAGAGCTTTGGTCCTCAAGAGAAACAAGCTCGAGACCCAATTCTTTGTACTTTGACCTCGTTGGGGACATGCATTAAGACGACAAGGAGCAGACCACTCTGATACCACTGATCTAGATTTTATGAGTAGAATGAAATGACTATAGATTATTAACAGATGCTTAACATAGAATAATAGAGATACAATAAAATTGGTTTTCTATTCAACAAGGAAATAATTTGAAACTGTAAAATGCAGTGGAAAACAAGATTGTTGGAATGGTGGTGGCTTATCTCTAAGAAGATATGTGACGGCTGTGCTCATTCGAAAGAAGATGATTACAATGAGGCTCTAAAGGAATTTTTACAATAAACAGGAGTGTCAAAACCCTAGACATCCAAAAACCTAACACTAGGAGATGAAGCGCCAAAAGCCATGTGGGCCCCGTTTGGGTAAGTCAGTACATCAACTTCTCGGGGTCGTAACTTTTGCATACGATATCCATTTTAGGCGTACCATAGCCCGTTGGAAAGATCTGTATGAGGAATACAACTATTGATAAAAATTTCATTATGAAAATTTCCAACTAGAAGATACGCAAAAAAATGTTGCTTAGGGCCTCAAAAATGGCTCCAGAAGTTCAGGACCCGAAAAACTACTAAAAATAGTAAATTACCAAAATTGCCAGAAATTTGCTTTGAGCTAGCTAGAAAAGGTGGGTGGCCACCGATATCCACCTAGATCAAATATTTCATATATATGGTGGTCGATCGGTAGAACAATTTCTCACATTTATTTTCCATATCCTCATAATACAAGACAACATAGGTAGCATATTTGTTCTTCAGGGAGGTATTTAGACTCCATGGGTTTTCGAAGTCCATTGTGAGTGACAGAGACAATAGATTCATCAGTGTATTTTGGTAGGAGTTGTTTAGGTTGGGTGGCACAGAGTTGACTCTTAGCACTAGTTACCACCCTCAGACAAATGATCAAACATATATCATGAACAAGTGGCTCAAGGGGTATTTATGTAACTATGTTTCTGGGTAGTAGAAGGCATAGGTTACATGGTTTCATTTGGGGGAACATTGTTATAATACAAATTATCATATGTCCATTAGTATGACCCCATTCTAGGCATGGTATGCCTATGATGCTCCTTCATTTTTTGATTTGATGTCTGGGGATAGGAGGGCTCCCAAATCCAAGGGTTGGATTCAGGAGAGTTAATATATCCTCAAGACTCTCAAGAACAATTTATAGATGGCACAGAATCAACAAAATATCTATGCAGAAACACACAATGTCGAGTGCACTTTTGAGGTGGGAGACTTGGTATTTTTGAGATTACATCCCTATAAACAGTATTCACTGACAAAAAGTGGTGCAAAAAAGATAAAACCTAGCTTTTATGGGCCCTACAAGGTGATTTAGAGAGTTGGTGAGGTAGCTTATGATCTTGAGTTACTAGAAGGAAGTAAGATCCACAATGTGTTTCATGTTTCTTGCCTCAAGAAGGAATTGGGACAACATGTCACTTCTTCGGTAGAGTTACCCCCATTGGATGTGGAGGGGCAATTAGTGTTGGTTCTTGAGGAGGTTCTGGAGGTCCAAGATAGGAAATTATGTAATAGGGTGATCCGAGAATATCTCATTAGCTAGAGAGATTTGCTAGTATAGGATGTCATGTGGGAAGGCAACCAGATCTGTAACATCCTAACTTGTATTTTCTTGAGGAGACTGACATAATGTGCCTTTCCAAATGATATCTATAGGAGATTGATGTAATAACATAAGTGATTCTCATAGGCTATAGTCAGTTAAAAAAGAGAATTAATTAATTATTTAATGTAATCGGAGCAGAAAAAAAACCTTTTTAAAAGTGACATTGAGTAATTAATTAAAATCTTGTTTTTAAGTGACTTGAGTTGATAAAGTCATTTTACTTTATTAAAAGGGTAAAAGGGTCAAAAAAGGGTGAACAAGGAAATAAAAGAGGAATGAGGGTGCCCTCTTTCATTATGCATTGTTATTTTCTAAAAACTAATTTGAGAGAGCTCTTGTGGCTTTGGCTCTTGGGATGAAAAACCCTAGAGAATGATTGGGTTCAGTGGTGAGACTGTACACCCTAGCTGGTCGTGGAGGAAACAACATTTAGATATTTCATTGTGTTTCATTGTGTCTGAGTTTTATCATTCATTGGTTGAGTTCTTAATTTACAGAGGTCGATTTGGCTTGAGAAATGCGAGTTGGCTTGTGGCTGCATTTTTGGTGTTGTGGGTAGCATTTTTCTTAGCTTGAGGGTCGAGTTTCATTGTTGGATTGTGTCTTTCTGCATTAGAATCGAGTTCCATGAGAGGAGGGACATATTTACCCTAGTGGGACGATTCTCCATTAATGGGACGAATTATGTGAGCAAGTGGGTTCATGTTTAGAGTGTGAGAGGGTCAAATCTTCTCCCTTGGGTCAAGTTATCTCATCTTGGGCAGAGTGCTTGCAGTTGGGTGAATTCTAAGACTAGAAGGACCGAGTTTATGTTTGTTGGAGACACCTCTTCTTTGTTGGGTGAGATATATCTAAGATGGGTCTAACTTTGTTGTGAAGGGATTGATTTCTTTCTTAGGAAGTTGCATATTACAAAGGGGTCGAATTTTGGGTGGCAAAGACCCATTTTGCAGCTGTATAGTGGGAGATAATTCTTTTGTTCTTACAACCAAAGAATATCTCTAATTTCTAGCCAAGTGATACTATTCAAGTGGTCATACTTTCAAGAAAAATTGTGAGTTAATTGTGGTTGTATCAGTTGATTCAGAAGTTAACTAAATAATTAGACTTGGCTTTCTTCTATTGTTGTTGGTTAAGTTCATGTGGTTCATGGTTATTGTTGTTCTCTATTATGCGCCAAAGATATTTAAAAAGTTTTCAAACTATTTATTAAAACCATTACATCAACAAAAACATATACACACCTCAACGACAAACTATTTCACGAAACATCTACACTAAAAAACTAAGAAAAGTAAACAAAAAAATTTAGTGGGGATTTTACACTCTCAACTAACATCCTTTGGAATTCTTAATCTCAACAAATTTAAGATGGTGTTAGAGATTTGTTGCTCGAACCTAGAGATCCTCATCAAAATCACTGGTAATTGACTTGTTCAAACTCCTCCTTAATGATATTATTATATTTTTTCTAGTGATAACAACTTGTCTCTCTCTAAGGAATGATATGGTTATGGAAAAAAAATTCTCCCGCCAACTGATCCAATGATTATCACCATACACCTTCAACAAGATTTTCCATAACTTTATAATGCAATTTATGAAACTTCAGCTTTTGAGATATCAAATATTCATAATATATTGAGACTTTGGTACATGCATCCTCTCAACACCCCGAAAATTAAAAAAAAAAAGGAATTGGGTGGTAGTGTAAGAGAGTGGATTTGACTAAGACTTGAATAGGCCATGACCCAAAACAATCAAACTAGAAGGGATGTTGTTTTGAGTGCATGGCTTGATCCAACTGCTTAATTGTTCTTTAATTTCCCTTTCTAAAAGTTCACCAAGGGAACAAAAGTTATGTTAATTCAATCCTTGTAAACTTATTGGGGTTATACATCCCAATTCATGTTGTGACATTGTTATGGGATTTCTTTTCTAGGATAAACACGTGTTTATATTCTATGACACCATATTCAATTATCCACAAAGAATTTAATGTGTTTTCAAGATATTGTTGGGAATCGTAGAGGTTGGCCAACCCCAATACGTGACCATCCAAATTGAGAAAAATCAAAACTAACAAATTCCAAGTGTCAATTCCCCAATCTAATATATAATAAACCAACTAATGGGAGACATTGTTGCAACCTATACTACCCCTTTGTTTCTTCAATTCATGAAACAAAAATGACCAATTTATGTCCAATTATTATATTGGAAGGTCAATGGTCACTTGAAAGCATGGGTGAAATATCCATTCATGGTCATAAATTTTTCCTTCTCTAATTCATCTCAATGTTTGGGTTCTCCTATGAGTTCCAAATGAGGGGAGAGAATGGGGCCTCATACTCTTGTTTCAAGAGTTCATGCAAGTTGAAAGGAATGAGGTGAGAGAATGGGGCCTCATACTCTTGTTTCAAGAGTTCATGCAAGTTGAAAGGAGTGGAATAAATTCCTAGGAAAGGATTATTGTGTCTATGTTTTTTATTGACATAAAAGGTAGCGACATATGATTGAGAAGTTGAAATACTTTGATTTGTTCATGTCTGATTAATCTGTGAATTCTTTCTACTAAATTGATGTCAACATTCCTTAGTTTCAAAGGATTTAGGGACTAAGAGGAATTGAGGAGCTTGAGGTCACAAAGGGATTATAATTGACATAAGGGGATACACCTTAAATTTGTGATCAGGGCTTTGGAACTTGAAACAATTTTGGGGCGAGATAATATGCAACATACATTGGTAGAAGATTTTACGTAGAACTTGAATGAGCATAAAATCCTTAATATATTTGGATAACTCAACTTTTAGGAAAACCCTCTTTTGTGATTGAAAGTGGTAAAATGATTTAAGATCATCATAAATAAATTCAATTGGAGACCTTAAAACTCTATAGAGGGTAAGCCAAAATTTCATAGATAAGATTATGAATTTAACCTCGATGGGATAGTGGAGCTCTATGATTCTCTTGGTAAATAATCCTTCATATCACTAGAAAAAGACAACTAAAGTGTTCTTGTATACCTTGGAACTATAAGAGACAACTACTTCAAATGAAATTTGGTAATGAAAGAACTAGAAAATAACCTTTATTCAAGTTGTGAGTGCTCTAAAATTTCCACTATGAGTCGACCTAACCTCCATCCAATCCTTTATCATGGCCTCAAGAGGAATGTCTCTAAGAAAGTATCCTAGCCAGAATGTTTGTTGTAAGTATTGATTACACACATCTTCCAACTTAGAAATTAAATATCAACTGGGATTTCTCTAGGGTCAAAAGATTCATTACCTTGTGAAACACCTTCAAGTAGAAATATTTCGATCATTTGGGAAACTCTAGTGTGAAAATTCTTAACAATAATATTAGAAAAATAGTACAAGAATTGGTTCATTCTATTTAAGACCTTATGATCTCAATAAAATTCTTTGGATGAGAATGAATGACTACTCAAGGATAATGCATTCTATCTATGAAAAAGTGCAAACAATAAATGTGAACATGGATTGAAGCTCATAGGGTGCATGCATCCTCAAGCTCCACAACCCTCAAACAACTCAAATCACTAAGAATTTTTAGTTCAATAAATGTTAACATGTTCACAATGCTCTCAATATAAGGTCAATGCACAAACCTCACAATACCACAAGTTTTGCAAGAGATGGAACAAAGTTACAATTATAGATCATGAAGTTATAGTAGTAAAACGTTATGGTGAAAAGCATTACAATGGAAACTTGCAACATAATTTGCACTTATAAAGATATAGGAAGATATTGATTCTTATTAGTTTAGGTTCCCCTTCCTAAGTTGAAGATTCCATTATATTATTTATATAATAATCAATTATTAATTAGTGTTGATATTTTTTCATGTTAATGACAAGAGGAAACCTCATAGGGAATTCTTGTGGGAAGTAGAGATACCCTCTTCATTTTTTAGAGGTCATGCTCCTCTATTTCTCACTCAGATAGAAATTATATCAATATTTCTAAGAATTTATATTTTTCATTCATAAACATTAATACATGTGAGTGGAACAAGAAAGGAAAAGATTAAAGGAAAAAAAATTCAATCATAAGGAAGGAAAACATATTTTGTTTTTTTCCACCATAACCATTTTCCATATCATAGAGAGAGAAAGTAGCAAATTTGAAGAAATAAAAACATAATATAGAGTAGCAAAGATGGCCCTTTTTCATAGAACTTTAAATTATTTTGTGGCATTCATACCATAAATATGTAAAGGAAACTCATTCTCAAGATTTCATACTCACGTGAAAGTCAAAAACCACAAAAGTTATGAACTTCAAAATAGCGCTCTATTTATTTTAAATAAATAGTACAAATTAACTATTCAAGATCGAATAAAATGTATGCCAAATTGGCAGTACATAATACTCGTGTTACATAAATGAAAAATAGGAAATGTGTCCATCCTAATGGAATAGGATAGGGCTCTCATGGATCATATATAGAGAAAAGGTAACCTAGAAGACAAAGGAAGCACTCTGAAATCAGTCTTGTACACAAACAATAACATTCAAATAACAAGACTAGATGATTGTAGATTGAAAAAGAAAGAGACACAAGGGAATGCTTCAAACAAGGATTATACTCACAAAAATGGAAGTAGGGTCTTGTGGTTCTCCATTTGCACTTTCTTTCCTTTTTGTTTAAATAAGCAATAACATCATTGGTCTAAACTATGATAACCATTTCTGGAATCTTCAAGATCAAGGTGGGTTAGCTATCGCTTCCAATGCACCCTTCAGTCATTCTTGAATATACTTGCATAGCGACAATACATTTATATCTTGTTTCATTCTAAACCTAAACAACTCATCTTGAATAGTATTCAATGTGTCACACTATTGTTGTGAAATAGATGATTTCTCATCATTCTTGTTGACGAAACTAACCATCCAATGTTAGATATCGTCTTCTATAAAATATATGACATCATTGAAATTTGTTCCCCATGTGACTCTTAGTATACCTAGATTAGCTTGTATTTGATCTCTTGTTAGTGACATGGAATCCCTTATGAGGGGTAGGCCTTCAGGCTCCTTGACTATATCCATTACCCACATAAACAATGAATTCCTCCTTTCTTCAAGAGAATCATAGGTGGCGCTCGATTTCTAGAGGGTATAAATACTTCAAGTCCTTCCAACCTGTATTTGATTTAATATATTTTTAGAGGGAATATCATGTTTTCATTTCATAATCTCATCCATAATTGATATCCTTGCAATGAAAATAGTTATTATTACCCCTCAGGTATAGGGGTAACTAAGGAGATCATGTCTCAAGGCCCATTGGTAGAAATATATGGAGTGTTGAGAGTCATATTGACCATCAGAGATCGCAAGGTCCTTCAAATTCATGTTGATCACCACCGATCGCCAACAGAGAAGCATCCACTACATCTGGTTTGGATCCCATAAGAAAATAGGTCTTGCTTCATGAGGTAACAAGTATGGTGTCATGGTAAGTATCACTTTAATATTTGAAGCATTTGATCATGTTTCAAAAAATGATTTCTTGATTATGGAATCTTTGCTTGGAGATTATACCTTTTTCCTAATTTCACCTTGGTGGTTTTCATTGTATCCTAGTAAGTTGGTCACCCTATGGAAAGGGGTTGCTACTAGGTAGTTCCTTGAAGGGTCATCATACTATTCCTATTAATTGTTACCACTTTCCACACTTCTTCCCCTTTGTTTCCTCATCTTTTGTGTTCTTAAGTTCATTAACCCCAAGAAGGATTGTACCTGATTTCATGGGAAGAAGGGGCTAAAGGACCAAAGGTGATCTAGCTGGAAAAAGTTAAAATCCAATCATTAACCTTCTAGATGCTCTCCCTAAGGTCTTGAGAACAATGAAATGCTTCTCCAAAAAATTAAAGGACCTTCTAAACACATAATTAATAAATGTCTCGCTTATTGAGGAAATACATTTTGCGATGTCTCTTACTTTCCATTGCATACGACACTCTGTGTGTTTCTAGCTTCAAGTGGGATTGTGGTACTCACTTTTCATTGCACACAATACTCAATGTTTCAGACCATAATAAATTAATGGAAATAAAAGGGCTTACAAAAATGTTGCATCACGGATGAAGGGAAACACACCCTCCACAAAGGAACCCATAAATGAGACAATATGAACCCTTGTATGTCAAGAACCCCATGCATAGAATTATTTCCCCAATCCACCTCAAAAAAATTTCATAACTTATATGGGATCTTCTTGGGAAACACCCCTTGACTTGAGAATTGTCCTACCCAATAGGGCACCTTGACACCCCTCCCGTACCTAAATTTGGACAATTTTATAATGTCTTTGAGCATTTTTTAATTTGAAAAGGGGGGTTTTATGCACATTTCTCATATTATATGTGACTTACTTGGAATGATTCATATGAGTTGTAGACCTTGGAGGGAATACTTGTTTGTATTTGCAGGATCATTTCCATAGGATGGATGTTAGACCCCGTGTTTGGGGCGGGCACCATTGACGATGAACATTTCACATGGAAGATGAAGGAATTTTCCTTTGGAGGCACCTTAGCATCACCAAAGAAAAATTTGTACCTTTCTCCACTTTAACGTTTTCCTTTGGAGGCCTAGACGTCACCCTTATATCCCTTCATGTCACCCTTATAGCCCTTGACGTCACCTAGGGTCTAGGGTTTTATGTCTCACATGATGATTTGATGGTAGGAGGCACTTAGCATGGACCTTGGCACATGAGCGAGTGACACTTGGATTTTGGAGGCCCAATGACATCCATCTTGGAGCTTGACATCACCTCTTCTATACCAACATCACCCTCTTAGGGCATGATGTCACCCTTATAGGGTTTCAATTGATGTAAATTTTGTATTTTGAATTTATGTAAAGATAATTTAAGGGGTCAAACACTCTTGAAGAGACATGACTTTTCATTTGAGTCTTTTGGATGGCTAGGTTTTCTGTATAAATATGGCTAGCCAAGACTCATTTTTATCATCACAATCTTCTCACACATGTGAGAGACAAGTCTGAAATTTTCACTATATTGGAGTTATTGACTCTTTTTACTCATGCGCTATCTCTTGGAGCACAAGTGTGGATCATTCTTTGCTGACTTTTGGATGGATTTGTTGCAGTTAGGGTTTATTCTTGTCATATCTTTGTGAAGTAAGTAAAATTATGCAATTTCATTTCATGTTATTGAATGTTTATGGGTGAAATCATGAAGGTGGGTTACACTTTTGCTTGTTTTATGACAAAAAAAACTGTATTTTCACAAGTTATTCAACTTCTGACATATAAAAGTATTTTTTTTATTTAGAA
>JZKD02S1939657.1:197945-215195 GCA_000966675.3 Picea glauca
GAGAGAGAGAGAGAGAGAGAGAGAGAGAGTTGATGTTGCAAGGTCCACATACCAGGTATATGGGTCCATTTGTATTAAATACTAGATCTCATTGCCTCTTACATGTTTGAAGGCCAATTTGCACTTTTATGAGTGAGAAACATATTAAGTGGAAAAGGAAATATACCTCAAATTATGATTGGGATTTCATTTCAAATTAACACTCTCTTCTATATTTAAAGACTAGTTTTCTCTTTTTGTTAAGGACTCAAACCATGTCTCGAAGGTTTGTTCTTGGTTAAGGACATGTATCTACAAATGGAACAATGAAATCAAAGGCATTAGCTAGCATTGGTGTGTTAGTATCGCAATAAGGGAGGATGTTATCACATCAATTCATAGACTTTCACTCCAAAACCTGATTTTTGGATAACAGAGCTATTGGTACACTGAATGCCTCATAAACTACATCTACATACAACTATTATCTATGGGGAATTGTTCACAACACACAAACTTAAGAAAAGTCTAGAATTAATGTGAAAAAAAACCCTATCAAAAGAATAATAATGTAGTAAGAAAACTTGTTATTACTAAAAAAACAAACTTGAAAGAGCCCACATGGGATGACATTGACAATGCTAATGGTTTATGTATTAAAGTGAAGGAGGATGTGATCACATCAACCTATAGGCTTGCACCCTATAGTTAGTTTCTTAATTAAAAAATGCTTTTGGTGAAAATAATTCTACATAAACCATATATTTTATACATTCATTATGTGAGAATTTTTTTTATTTAACATGGAAATTTCAATAAATCCAAAAGCATCACTATACATATAAAAAATGCTTTTGATGAAAATAATACTAGATAAACCATATATTTTATACATTTATTATGTGAGAAATTTTTTATTTAACATAAATTTTCAATAAATCCAAAAAGCACCACTACATCTATAGATATAATACATAAAGAAAATCTACAATATACTTAGATATTATTCAAATACATAATTAATTTCAAGTAAAAAAAATATGAAAGTGGATATCAATTATTATGTGAGAAATTTTTTATTTAACATAGAAATTTCAATAAATCCAAAAAGCACCACTACATGTAGAGATATAATACATAAATAAAATCTACAATATACTTAGATATTATTCAAATACATAATTAATTTCAAGTAAAAAAAATATGAAAATGGATATCAATACTAAATTTAAATACACCCTTGACAGATGTAATTCACAATATTCACAATTTATCTATTATTATAGACAAACATAGTATATAAAGTAAATGTAAAATATATTATTGAAAAGTATAATTAAAAGTAAATGTATAATATTTTAAGATATTATTAGAAAACATAGTTAATTTTACATATGAAAATACATTGATTTGAAGTGAAAGTGAATCTCGAACGTTAAATTTAAATGACAATTAGTATGAAAATTGATTACATCGTTCATAGATGTAATTCACAATATTCAAAATTTAAGGATTATATTGAATTAATATTTTTTAATGATGATAGGTGTGTTCATGATGTTTTATTTCATTTTTGTATATGTTATAACTTAAGACTATCATGATACAAGTATTTATAATGTTGCAGACTTATGCTTCTTAAGAAGATATCATATTAATATGTGGTTATGTAACTCATTCTACTTATGCTTCTTATGATACTTATGATAGTATGTGTTTTTTTGTTAATTCGAGATGAAATGATGATGTGAGGTTGTTATGATGTCATGCGGTAGTTACATATAGTTCTTGCTATGCATAATAGTATTTGATGATGTGATGTTTCTTATGATGACATGTGGTGGTTGACATGTGATTTTTTTCCATTGATGGTGATATTTCATGATGTGATTTTTCTTATGATGACATGTGGTAGTTAACATGTGGTTCTTTTCCATTAATGGTAATATTTCATGATGCGACATGTTCTTATAAGATCATGTGGTTCCTTGTCATTTATAGACAATGATTAATGCTTTGATTTATGCTATGAATGTGACCTTGACAAGAAATCCACCCATAAGCCTGTAGGGCGAACTCTGTTTTTTTTTAAGATTTAATGGAACGGGTAACTTATGGGGATTAACTAGGTAAAGACTACGTTCAAATCCTATTGAGTGTCACTATAATCCCTAGTTTAATGCTTATGGTTTATCATTCCTAGAGGGTTGTAGGGATGGGAGCACATAGGTTCACATTTAGGAGATGTCTCTCAATGTACTTATGTGTCAGTAAGCTAAGCTAGGGGATTGGGAATGATATAGAAACAATTCTTGTCTATAGTAGGTATGCAAGGTTTGGCCACCTTGATATTGCAAACAATAGATACTCAATGGAGAAATATAAATAGAAATTTATTGTGGGATGTACAAAGTTAGATCTACAAGGTTCACTTATACCAAGGATATGGGTTCATTTGTACTAAGTATACTAGGTCCCACTACCTCATGTCTAGAGGTCAATTTTCACTTTCCAAAGAAAGAAACATAAATGAAAACATATCTTGGAATATATATATATATATATATAGTTGACATTGCAAGGTCCACGTATTAGGTATATGGGTCCATTTGTATTAAATACTAGATCTCATTGCCTCTTACATGTTTGAAGGCCAATTTGTACTTTTATGAGTGAGAAACATATTAACTGGAAAAGGAAATGTACCTTGGGATATATACCATTGGGTTTGCTTGCATTTTTGGAGGCTAATTTGCACTTTTATACAAGAAACATATATGGAAATATACATGGGATATATATTTTCAATCTACAAGGTCCATCTAGACTAGGTATAAGGCTCCATTGTACTAAGTATACTATGCCTTGTTGCATCTTGCATATTTGGAGGCTAATTTGCACTTTTATGAACAAGGAACTCCAACGGGGGGACACTAAGATAAGGCATATTATGATTGGTGTTGCACCTCTTTTGTCACCTAAATGAGCAAGATAGAGATGCTTACAATCCTTGTTGGGTTAGCTAGGCAAGACAACAATAAAGGAAAGGGTTAGAAGTATAAAGAATAAAGGATAAGAAAAGAACTAAACTAAGAACAAAAAGAAAAACTAAATTAGATTGCATAAGAACATTAGAACAAGGAATAAACAACATTTATGCCACCAATGGAAAGGATTGTATTAGTGGAAATAAAACACCAAAGAGAAAGGGAGATATATGGGTCCCCTCTTCCTCCAAGGGAGGGCTCTTGGACCCCCAAATATTGAGATCTTCTTAAAAGTAACAAACTAGAATGAAATGGTGAAGAGAATCCAAAGAATATTCACTCAAGAGGTGATATGAATGGCTAAATGAAATGGTGCTTGTATACTCTTGATGAGAAAAGAGGATTCTCCAAGAGAATATAAACAACATAACAATACAAATGAATTCCTTGAAAATATAGTGCACCCATGGCCTCCTTATATAGCATATCTTTGAGGCATTACGTAACCAGTTATTACTGTGAACAAGGGGCCCTTTAGGGCACCCTTAGGTCTTTGACAAGCCCCCCAGTCGGATTCAACCGAGATTTGGATGTATAATGGACTTGGAAGATGAACCAGAAGTGGGTGGAAGGCTGACCAATATCATAAATACGTCGTTCCAAGGGGTGCGTGGTTTTTTGAATTCATAGTCGCACATTGTGTGCATATGTGCTTTTCTTTCATTTCTGGATGGTGCATGTGCATGTGCTCCCTGTGTAGTCTTAGCGCATGCTGATTTTATAACTGGTTATATAGTTTTGGACCTTTTGGAAATGAATTTTTGGTCCATGAGTGAACTAATGGGTGTTTTGAAGATGTTGGATTCCTGTAACCATTTGCGAACGAAATTTCAGTGATAACAGATGACCCCTGATGGATGAGGTTAGGAGCATACGTATAGCCAAAATTCATCAATGTTTCTTCTACTAAGAGTACTATTGTAAGGAAGAGCGACGAGGAGAGTGTAAAGAGTGACCCCATGGAGTGAGAGGGGAACCTGTAGGACCCAAACCTTTCACAAGGTGTGAAAAATAAAACTGTGTACAAACGAGGTGGGCATGCCCCATGCTCATGTCATGTAACTCAAAAATTTGTAATACAGTAACTGAAGTTGTGTGTTGGTGTAGATGAATACAAATCCCTCAAGGGCATGTTGATAATAGCAGATGACAATTCTTATGGTGAATAAACTATGAAAAGAGGCGACGACACCTAGAAGAAGTGTCGAGGATTCTCAGGCATTGATGGCCTAACAATTTTCAGAGGTCTTTGACAAATATTAAAAACAATTTCACTAGTCTGAATGTGGTGGGGGTCAACGACATCAAAGAGAAATGATGGTTCTCTCTGTGATGTCCGAGACTCCTCATTGTAAAGGTAATGAGAGTCAAGATACTGTCACCCAACTGGAAACTGTTTTGATGTTGACAGAAAGGGAGACACGACTTCGAGAAGTGGAGGGCTTCATGAAATCCACTGGATGAGATCAGGAACCGATGAGGTACATGGATGAAGTCAAGATGTGGTGAGACTCAAGACTTCCCTTGGTTGGGGAGATATGCAGAGTGGCAACAACCATAAAACTGAATCTAGCGTTAGGTGGACGACTAGACAAGGGTGAGTTGTGCCAGAGTCGTGACAAAATGGACAAACAAAGGGATCAAAAAGGTGTATGGACTATAAGATACATGGGGTTTTTGGATAATTTCATTGATGAGAGGAAGTGAAAAATGCCCTAACCAAGGGCGACAAGGGTTTCTTTACCAAAAAAGGAAGGTCTCTAAAGGCGACAACATAAAGCTATGTAAATGCTGGAAAAAAGGTTTTGTACAATTATTGAAAGAATAAAGAATGAGTTGGGATGAATTTGCAGATACAGAAACAGGTGCCTCAGTGTAATATGGCCTGGTCGATGATGGTGCAAGTTGTTTGGGAAACAAGTGGAGGGTGAGGGTCCCATAGATGGGTTTCTGTATTTAGGGAAATGTATGGAGGACAATTTGTAGATGGGAAAACTGACGATGGATGAAAATGGATGGTTAATGATACTGTAGGGGTGCAGTTAAAATAGAACCATGATGAAGTAACCTGGGAGTCCATTGGGTAGGCTAGCATAATGAGGAGAAGGAGTATATGGTTGGTTCTCGATGATGCGTAAGACTATCGGGACTCCCATCTCTAAAGGGTGAAGACAACATGAGTGTCAAAGTGCCAAGGGGGACTATGAATGGGACAACTCATGTGGGGGAGGGTGCTACCGCGTGACAATACTGAAATGCAATGGAGGTGATAGTACTGCAGAGCGGGGCATAGGGATCCTAGAGGAAAATATCGATGGGTGTCACTCAGAGATGCAATTTGATATTCAGAGGGAATGACTACATGCCAGTGTCGATGATATGCCTAAAGGGAGACTGTTGATGTATGATGATCAAGTACCTTCACACATGAAAACCAAATACCCGATGTGAACAATATATGAAGAGAAAGATCATATAACAGTTATTCAATAACATGTGAATGTAAGCATGCGTACCTGAGCGTCAGATGAGAAAAATGCCCCCTAGGGCTGAGGATGGAAAATGGCCCGGGAAATGGAGTTGTGTAGGTGATGGGGTCTTGATTCCATGGATGAAGACGGATCGAAAAATAGATGCCCGGAGCTCGCGAAATTGAGTTTGGCAGTTTAGAAAAATGGAATATATATAGTTGTAGGGCCCACAATGCCACCTCATTTGTACTTGTTGTCTTATTGAGTGGACGAGCAATTTTAGAGGAGATTTGGAGATTCCAAGAGATCGAGGCAGTCGATTCAGGATCAACAAGCTTTCGGTTAGTTATCGTATGCTCCTGCATAGAATTAGGGTTTCTATTTTTGGGCAGGGCCTATGCGAAGGGTCGTATAGGGGTTTTGTGGGTGTGGGACCCCCAGTGCACGGGCGATCGAGAAATTATCACGCATGGGTGCACACCTGTAATGCAGACATCCGCGCATGGGGGTGCCCTAATGGGGAAAATAGGCACGCCTGTGCAAGGCACAACAGTGCATGCATGCACGTCTTTATTCCTAACAGTTGCGCATGCGTGCACAACTATGTAGTGAATAGGCATGCTATGATGTGAGGTTGTATGTGTGACAGGGGTGAATGAATGTGCCTTTGTATGGATAATAGTCATGCATGAGTGCACGAATGGGGGATAAACAGGTGTGCATGTGTGCGCGCCTGTGGGGAAAAACAGTCGCGCCTTTGAGGCAAAGCTGAAGGGTGTAAAAACTTATCTTTTTTGGAGATTTTGATGTTTTTATGGGTGGTGATGGCTAATCAAGTGCTATATATGTGGATGCAGGTGATCATTTGGACAATGTCATTTTATTGGAGAGAGAGGGACTAGTCACGCCTGAGAGAGGCAGTGAGGGATGAGGAGCCGACAGTCCGCGACACTTTGGAAACTTATGGGTTGTTGAAGTTTTTTGAGTGTTCGCTAGTGTGGGCATAGAAGTATCTTTTGCAATTTTTTATTAGGATGTGGATCCCTGACCTGGATTGATTTATGGTGCGGGGTGAGAAACTATCCTTCATTTTGGTGGAGGATGTATATTTTCTGACTAGGCTCCCTTTATGGGGAACCCCATTACCGGCAGAGCTTGTAGTACTCGGGGATGGGTAGTTGGTTGTCTTAGCCCGGAGATATTGTTCGGGGGAGAAATTTATGTCGGGCTCCATGGTTAGTATTGGGGCGATGGACTCTCTTGTACATCGTTGCATGGTAGTGATGATTGTGAGAGTCTACGGGTCTCTCACAACTTAGCGGATCAATGGAGGTCAGCTGAGGATCATGGAGAGGGCACTGATGGATGAGCATTTTTCCTGGGGCTTGATGCTCCATGCCAATATGGTAGGGTAGCTTGACAGGTGTCGTGCTGCAAACTCAAGGGAGTTTTCCTTTGGGTCTATCTTTGTGGCATGGTTTTTGGAGAGGGTTTCTATGTTGCACCCTAGAGTGTTGTTGGGCACACCTAGTGTGTGAGAGCTGGGACTGAGGCAGTGGGAGATGATCTTGGTTCGTCACGGTGGTGGGGAGGGTGGCCACTATTTCACGACTGAGGCTACATAGGTGTGGCGTCAGATGCCATAGATCATACTTTGATATTTGTATTTTGGAGTGGACTTCCAGGATGATCCGGAGATGGTGCTACCCCCAGGAGAGGTGTTTGAATGTAGAGGTATGATGTGATATTTGATGGTTTGATATTTAGATAGTATAACATGTTTGTTATGTATAGATGGATGTTGATGCTACTATTTGTTTGTTGTGTGTGCATATGTTAGACCTCGCGGGCATGAGGTTGAGTTGGTTAGAGCACCGACTCGTTAGGGGCCGGTGAGACATCCGTGGGGAGAGCCTCGGGTAGGAGAGAGATGACGATGGGATGATGTTAGGGCGAGCCCTATTGAGGATGAGAAAGCGGCCAGGCGACATCGGTTTGATGACCCCGATGTTGGGCCATTACATTCTCCTCCAGTGGAGGCCAGGGGAGAGTTCAAGGATATTCATCACCGCTTGGAGGTAGTACTATAGGGAGTGCCTGAGGGCATGTGGTCACAGATCCTGGATGAGGGAGTCCTAGAGAAGTGTGTGGGTGTTTTGGTAGTGTGGCAGACCATGGTTCGAAGAGTGGTTGTAGCAGGGGCGATGATGATTGGGCGACTGCCTTTGGGACCCCTAGCAGTGGGCCCCCTCCTCCAAAGAGAGGGCCAGGTGGTGGCGCTCTAGAGGCGCCATGAGTGCCCCTGTATTTTTGTATTTTTTTGTATCTATATAGGCTGGTGAGCCCATTTTGTGTATGGTGGTGTGGCACCGTTTTGTATCTATAGGGGTAAGGTGGTTTACCTACCTATGGATGATGTACTTGATGTACTATTTTTTGTAAAATCTGATGAAACATTGACCGATATATATATATATATATATATATATATATATATATGTATATGTATATGTATGTATGTATGTATGGATATACATTTTTGGGATCTTTGTGGTGTTCACTTGTGTTGATGTTTTTTAGTTCTTTTTGATGATGTCTAATATATATGTTGTTGATAGATTGTTGATGATTTATGTATGCGTACGGGTATCTTGATGTGATAAATGCCAATCTAACACTAGGTTAGCCATATTATCTACTATTTGATTAAATTGTCTTGGAATATGTGTAAATGTGATGGAATCAAAATGTCGAGATAAAAGTCTAACTTGCAGGTATTTGCAGAAGAGGCAAGGATCGTGGACACAGTACACATTGTTGAGCTAGAGGACAAGCAGTTGGGAATCTAATAAAAAACTCAGGTAACGAATATGGCAATGAATGGCCTCAGCGAGGAGGCCAATGATGGCTTCGTGCTCTGCTTGGTTATTGGTTGTTGAACCCAAGCATATGCCGCTAGAGTTGAGCAACTCATGTGATGGTGAATAGAGGTCCCAAGCGGCCGAAGCGAGATTCTGTGTCCAACGGCTAGCTCCGTCGGCGTAACCGATGTGGTAGGCCAATGGAGGAGGCATCTCTCAATAACACAAATGATAGATTAGATAGAAGGGATGGAAAAATAACATTAAAAACTCTAAAAAAATGTACAAAAAGGAAAAATCCTAGTGTAGAATGGCTACGCTCAGGTGTAAAATTTATTTAAGTACAACCCGTTGATGGGTTATTTGAGAGGGTGGCCTTCAGGAGAGGCCAGAATGTAAGTGCCTTTAGTGAGGAAATGTTGGATGATGTAAGGTCCATGCCATAATTATTCAAACTTTCCATGGCCAAGGGTATCGTGAGCGATATCGTAAGCAAGGACGAGGTAACCTTCGTTAAATGACCGAAGGTTGAAATGGAGATCACAGGTGGCCTTCGATTGCTTCTTAGCTGCCTCATTGTTCTGTAATGAAGATCGACAATATTCATCTAGGGACTCTAAGTTCATCAAATGCTGCTCCATTGGAGTAGTGTCAGGTAATAGCTCAATAACTGTGCGTAATGTGGGGATTTCTCATTCGATGGGGAGAGTGGCCTTGAACCCATGGACAAGATGAAATGGTGTGAAACTAATGGCAGTTTTAACTATCATGCAATAATCCCATAGCATGGAAAATAACATATGATGCCAATTGGTTTTATGTTTGTTAACCGTGTGTTGCAACATGGTTTTGAGGACCTTGTTGACTACTTCTACTTATCCGTTGGAGTGAGGTTAGTATGGGGAGGAGAAATCATGGGAGAAGCCTAACTGAGAGGAGAGTTCAAAAAATATCTCATTCTCGAAGTGTTTCCCGTGATCGGAGACTAGTTGTAGTGGGACTCCAAAGCGGGAGATGATGTGGTTAAAAAAAAAGTGTGTTGCGGTGTCAGCGATGTTGTTGAAGGTAGGCATGGCTTCATCCCACTTGGTGAAGTAATCAACTACCACTATGATGTATTTGTGTCCATTTCTACATGGAGGGTTGCAAGTCATGAAGTCTATGCCCCATTTGCAAAAGGGGCCAACAGTAATGACTGGGTGTAGAAGAGAAGGTGGTGCTCGTGCTTTGTTGGCATAAAGCTGACATTTGTCACATAGAGCACAAGGACATCACATACGTTCATTGAGAGAGGTAGTGACATAGTGGATGTCAATCACCTGTGTGTGGGATGATGTGGGTGGAGGGGGTTCTTGCTGGAATCTCTGGCGGACTGCAGTTAGCATCTAAAAAAAATGAGGTAACGTCAGGAAATGGTGGGTGTAATGGCCATATTCTGAACAGATGGCACATGCAAATTTGGTTCCCAGACCTTTGCTACTTGTGGTAGGGGATGTAGTGGCAGTAGTATTAGGTGAAGTAGAGGAAGCGATCAATGGTTTCGTTGGCTGAGGTAGTTGAATTAAATTGCATAGCTCGGGGAGGGATGGGCACTTATTAGTGGGGTGTCCATCTTTCTCGCAAAGTGCACAAGGAGGTTGGACACGTGGGAGAAGTGGAGTGGTGGGCTCTTTATTTTTCCATTTGCCCCCATCTGTAACAATGGTGCTAGTGACTGGGGGTGTGGGGGGTGTGGAAGGAGTAAGTATGGGAATATGCATGGGTACTCCTTCTTTTTGGGTAGGGAGGGATGGTTGGGGGACCATTTCTAGTGGATGTAGATACCATACTGGAATTTACAACACCATATTTGGGAGGGTAAGTGTTGCAGCTACTTGGAATGCTTGTATGCCTGGTGGAGGGTAGAATAAGGGGATTTTTGTAATGGCTTGGGGGACTGTCTCCCAAACCAGGATGTGTCCCTAGGGGAGGGTGTAATTGGGAACATGGGAAGTAGGAGGATTCTCAAGGGGTGCCTAAGGGAGGATCTTTGCGAGTAGTGGGACATCAGATACTAATGAGGCCTCTATGAGAGGAAGGGTGTCTCCAATGTATATTCCATTGGATGAGATGGAACATACTTGTGCTAAGGGGTGTATGAGCGGGGGTGCTCCATGGTATGTCCCTAGCAAGGATGGATATTTGAAAATTATGGGACCCATCGCAATGAGGGAGTAAGTCTCGGGATTAGTGTGAACGAGGGGTAAGATGTTATCAATGTTGGAGGAAGGGTTGGGCTCATAATGTGATACTTGATCAATGGTAATGATCTTTCTGTTATGGGGAAACATCATGGTTTGGAACACAGAAGAGGCCACTACCTTCATAGCATACATGTAGCTACGACCAAACAAGATATTGTAATCGAGTGGGGCATCGATGAACTCAATGTCAA
Organism: Picea glauca; assembly: GCA_000966675.3. Taxonomy (NCBI): domain Eukaryota; kingdom Viridiplantae; phylum Streptophyta; class Pinopsida; order Pinales; family Pinaceae; genus Picea; species Picea glauca. The sequence continues at coordinate 208,738 of JZKD02S1939657.1, forward strand.
TAAGAATGGTTTTTCCCATGAGTTCAACGTGGACATTTTAAAAGAGACCTTCAAGAGAAGATGGTCATCCATCATAAGCTCTTAAGGTAATGGAAGATGGTATGAGTTCGGGGGAACCAAGTTTCTTCCATATAGATTTGGACATGATGCACGTGGATGCACCTTCATCAATGATGTAGTGATGAACTGTAATGTTCTGGATTTTAACTGGTATTTGAAAATCTAAGAGAGCGGGGAGGCGAGGTTCTCCACTATTGAGATCAAATGTGATGAGACAGGTATTGGCAGGGTCAACTCCCCCTAAGGAGGAAAGTAATGACTTCCATTGAGTGGGACAAGTTTGAAGGACTTCTAAGATTGACATGGTGGTAGGAGAATGTGCCAAGTCATTGACCAGACTATAATTATGAGTTTCCCTAGCTTGAGGGTTGTGGACATTCCTACGCAATGGGATGTGAGGAATACGAAGGGGTGTTTTGGTATTAGGGTGAGGAATCATCAGAGGGGGTCTAATTGTGACTGGGGGTGCTTTCGAGGGAGTGGGAGTATTGTTGAGGTGAGCATTGTATTGATGACTGTGCATTTGGAGAATAAATTCTTCCTCACTAGTGAGGAGTATAGTTCGATCTGCAGAAGAGTTTGGGTTGTGATATGGTCATGTCTGTGGTGGGGCAGGTTGCATCTCTTGTTGGGTGTTCATCACCCCTTGGTGCGGTATGGGGTTTTGAAACATGGTTGGGGGTGGTTGCTACACATATTTTTTGTGGGGCCTACTGGGGGGCAGGTGGTATTGGTGGATGTGGTCTATTACTAGATTCTTTCATCTATTTGAAGTCCACAATTTGAGGGCAATGCTGAGTGTAATGGACATACTCGCTGCAAAGGGAACAAGGGAAGTTTGTCTGAATATTTTTGTTGTTCTTCCCTTGGCGTTTGTTGTTATTTCCCCCTTGGGGGTTCTGGTTCCCCTGGTTCTGGTTTCCCTTGATGGGTTGGTTCTGCTAGGGTTGGTTCTGGTTTCCTCCTGGTCTAGGATTATTGTTTTGATTTTTTCCTTTCTTTTTGGAATTGTTTGACTGATGGGCCAGATTAGCCGTATTCAGCTGTTCAAAATTTTGATATTGTTGAATGGGAGAGAGATGAACAAAGTTAACCCCAACTTGTGGGTTTCCTAGTGGTGGAATCATCGGCTGAGGGGGACTGAGAAAAGGAAAGTATGGATTGTTGGGGGGCAATGTTCTGTAGGGTATGTAGGAAGGCGTAGTGCTTTCACTAGTTCTTAGGGTGTAATCTGAGGTAGAGGGGGTACCTGAACTTGGTTGGGCCACGAGGCGTATTGTGGGTGTCGGTGGTGGTCCACTGATGGGTTGAGGGAGGGAAACTAGGTATGGTTGTTGATAAGGGGCAGAGGATAATAAGAGGATCCGCCATATGTCAATGGATATTGAGGTGTTCCATACATAGGTGGTTGTTGGAGGTGTGAATTGTTGTGTGTAGTGGTATGTTGATGAGCGAAATTGATTGTCTATCAACTGGAAGAGTGGAACCGGTCCGAGGTTGTCTAATAACCCAAGCCATTTGGAATGAACCACCCTGACGGGTTTAGTGTCTCTGTTAGCCGATCTAAGGTCCTAAGAAAACAAAAAAGGGAAAACTATACTAAACTAACTAAAACTAAGTATTAAACAAACTAAACTAATCTAAATATTCTATATATACAATCTACTAACTACTACTATACTAACTCTAACTAATTAACTATCTAACTACTAACTTAAATAAACCTTATTCACAAAATATACAATAACTACAATTCACAAATTTAAATAAAACCTGAAAAACTCGTTTATATTCTTCCCTAAGACAACAAGAKATATTTTTTGTTGATTTTATGATTTTATGAACAAGAAATAAAACATAAMTAACTAAACTAAATCACTAATCTAAACTACAAATATATCTAACTAAAATACTAATATTATGCTAACAAATTAATGAAAATAAATTACAAACTGACCTGGAGGAATGCTCCAGATTTGTCTTGCGTATGATGATTGTCTTAGCTGATCAGAGGGAGGAAACCCGCACCGAATTACCCAAAATCCTCTCGTAAACGATAAGCTGCAGTGCTCTTTAAGTTTGTTTACAGGACAAACAAGACATAAAAATCACAACAATCATATGATTTATAAATCTCCACCATTAGTTAAACCTGTATGCAAAGACTTATACAAAATAATTCAATTGATGAAGAAGAGAAATCTGTCATTCATAAATTGAATCAAATAATTGTTGTATTTTTAAGTAATGGAAGAAATCAGATATGGATGAAACATTAATTAATTCATATCATTCTGCAAAAGACTATGATAGATAAAGTAGTCATTAATCTAATGCAAACTGATAAACATAAACATGAAACAAAAAGATTGATATTATGAAAGCGAAAGCTGTAGCAGAACATCAACTTCTATCTTAGTTTGTATTAGAAATCCATGATCCTGGTTCTCCCACAAGTGAGGATGCTCCTTATTACAAAAAATAATAAGTATTTATAAGTTTTTCCACAGGGTAAAACCTCCCTGTGGAAGTTATCAAACTGTTTACATGAAATCTGGGAAGATCTCCCAAGTTTAACTAAACTAGGAATCTAAGTAAAACTAAAAAAACCACAAATATTCCCCTAGACTGTCCAACATGTCCCATTCAATTTGAATTTACCTCAAAAGGGCCACAAATGAACAAGTTAGAAGAATTCTTTATTAACAAAATAATAAAAATCTGATCCTATAGACTAGCTACAGAATCTTGCGATTCTGTAGCTGGTCTAAATAAGACACATGATCGGCATCATAATCGATTAAAAATCTTTTAAAAGAATTAAATTCAAATATCATCCAATAACCATTTGAAAATGAATGATTGAAATTGAAATGGTTATACCTTTCGAAATTAAACAGGATCAAAATCAATCAACTGATCATAGAGATACACATGCTCTGTTTCTTTTGTCACCACGGAGTCGAGTTAACAGAATCATGATCAAACAGCAAGGGAATCGTTTCATATCTAGTGCAATCAATACAATTAAAACAAATTTCATGGAATTGTTATACCGTCTCATCAAAAGGTAACACAATCGAATCGAAACAGAATCATTTTCAAACTATTATAACTGTATTGATATAACCAACATTTCATGCCATGAGCGAACTAAACCAATACTAGCGCGTAACTGTCCACAATCGAAATTGTAACAGGATCAATGAATTAGTAACAAAGTTCATAACAGATGTCCAATCGTTTGTTATTATCCAAATGGACCAACAAGATCGATTTACCCTGATCAAAATCATTTCTTTTAAACAAATTATAACCGGATTTAACATATATACCAATCGTCGATCTGGATTCAACCAACTCGTTTTACCAATCAAAATCAAACAGAGCATTCATTTATGATACGAACAATCCAATCAGGAAAATCAATCGGCTAGGGTTTATCATAGTTGTCATGAATCAAATCCATTCCATGATTCGGGCACATTTGCACAGACTTAAATGAGAGCATTGTTTTGTAAAAACAGAGTCGTTCTTTCCAAATTAAATTGAACATAGTGGTATTCCCGATCTTAGAAGATTACATGACATAACATACCGCAACAACCAAAATCATTGAAATCGTTTACCAGTCACAGTATGCAAACCATAACGAAACCAAATCCAAACATGATTGCATTCTAAATTGAGCGTGAAAAACTTCCTATTCAGAGTAGATACAGAACAAATTCAATTGAAAGAAAACGATCAGTTTGGTTAACTTAATCGAGCAGACCAACAAATCAAATCCAAACGAAAACCATTCAAATCTAATAAAAATCTATCGATGGCTATAGTGGGAATGATCAACTCGTGTATTTAAAACAAAATTCCATCTATTTTAGCAAAGCAACACAATATACAGGATGAACACATTATGTGAAAGCCATTTCGAAATACAAACAGAGCTATTCGAAGATCAAATTTCAAATACTATATTACTCGTGGTGACTCACAAAACTAAAACAATTTCTAAATTCATACATGTGAGGATTGATCAAGGGTTCAAGAGTGTGAGAGGCTAGATAGGTGAGAGGGAGTTCTGAAGCACAGATCTGGAGAAGTGATAAGCATTATGGCAAATGCATACAAACCCAAAACGCATGTTCCAGCCACTGAAAATTGACCTGTATAACAAGAGCTATATCTCTGTAGTAACTCACTTTTTGAGGAAACCATACATGATGAAGGTAAATGGGATAAAAATGGTTCTGGGTTTTCAACGGTTTGATCTAATTCAATACCATTTGCCCAAAATCGCTCACGTAAAAATGTGACTCTGGGGGCAATTACGGGGGCAGTCTTAAGCAGTCTTTTCTGGAAAAAATGAAACCAAAACTGACTCTGAACACCATGGGGGTTCAATTCTCCCTTCAGGAGCCAGGAGAGAACATACAGTGGATAGGGGTTTGGGTAGGGTTTGGACAAGGTATACGCAGGACTCAAAACTCAGATAATTGCCCAAAAATCAACAGGGGTAACCTGGTAAGGAGGCAGACATTAATGCCAAAGTGTGCGAGGGTAGTGGAGTTATTTCGTCCTATGCAGAATAGTCATTACTCTTAGTACAACCACCGGCTTATAGCTATTCTAACCATTATAGCATAATTCAACAGTCATGTCACTTGGCCGACCAATGAATCAAATGGTAAGTGTATAAACCAATGTGCGCAATCAACGTTGTGCCAAAGTTTTAAACCATTAATTATTCAATTTGAAACCAAAATCAATTATTTAACCCTGTTCCAATGTATCAACTCATATCAATAGTTTAACCAATGTGCCGATGGGTCTTTATATAATCAACATACCAATAGTTATGAAAACACGAACATAGGCATTATATAAAAAGATACATATGGAGGATTTGATCATAACCCCTATGTATTTTCATGAAACCAATGGTCAAGTAGGTCCAATAAAATGCAAATCAACATACCAATGCCTCACAACCTTAATGAAACCAAGTCACACAATCAATACAAGAATGTCCAATGAGTACAGATCGAAAGGGATTTTGCAAACTACATAGCGATAAACGAAATGCAAGTGCAATAGACATATTGACAAGAAAGATAACGAAAGTCCAAATAGTGATTCTAATGTGGCTTCGAAAGACCAATGTTTTCACGCTTACATTTGTGAAAACAAAACAAAAATAAGTGTGCAAAAGGCGTGAAGAATAAAAGTGTCGGTCATTTGAAAATTGCGACGAAAAATCGATGTTTGCAAAACATTGGTGTGGGCAGCTTATAAGGACATTAGAAAAATGTGATTTGGCTACCAATAATGGTGACACACTGGTAGCAGCAGTTATCTCTACCAAAAGAATAGATTCAGGTTAGGACAACGAAGATAATTTCAACTCAAAAAATAACAACCAAAAAATCATATAAACATCATCATTAACCAATTATTCCAGCAGTGTTTCAAAAGATGAAAACTGATAACAGTCTTAAGATCAGCAAGTCACGATATTAAAGATAAATCTCCAATATTGTTGGCATAGCCACTGCTGCTAGCAGGCGTCCATAGCCTCGAAAGGGTTTCCATTTAACCCACTCTGACATCTGTATCCTGTTAAGAAGTTCTGGATCAGAATAAAGGACATTTTAAGGTTAAGAGGTTTCTTATTTGCAAATTTTCATATACCCAACATTGCTTCGCTGCCAGCAGGACTATTCAGTACCCTGGCGAAGTTGTCTTGGTGCCATGCATGCATTTACCCACTGCCAGCAGACCTGTTCAACATCTCGACGGGTTTACAAGCACTTCCAACAACTCTTATTAATGATTTATTTTGTTTTTTAAAGATATATAGTCAAGCGGGGTGACGCTGAAAATTATGATATTTTAACATATTTTTTTCAGACCTCAGCATAATTTTTTAGAACTGTCCTTTATTAAGATCCATATATGTTTTATCTACAAAAACAACTTCCTAAGGCAGGGAGACATCTTTTGAGTCATTCCCTTAAGGAATAGGGACAACGTAAAAAGATAATAGATGATCATGACAAGCTTTACTCAGAGATCGAAATCAGTCAACTTCTTTCAAACGATAGACTTTGCCAACACAGATGTAAATTCCAGAAGTATATAATTAATGTTTACACAATTTCTCAATAGTTATTTCAGAGAAAGGATTTTCTATTTTCCTTGTCTGAACAGTTCAAAAATTTAGGTATGTGTATTTCAACAACAAAAACTAGTAAGCATAAGGGAGAAATCAAAACACACCAGTGAAGAAAAAATTGGAAAGAAAAGAAATCCAAACAACAAAAACAAAAAACAAATATGCATAGAAGGTGCATTTGAAAACCTCATGCAACAAATCCCTTAGGAAACTGAAAGAAAGT
>JZKD02S1939657.1:216011-227560 GCA_000966675.3 Picea glauca
GTTTAAAGTTTCTTCTTCTAGTTGCGTAACTTCTTCTCTAATCAGTTTCATGGGAGTACTAGAACATTCAAGAAGATTTTTGTTGCTTAAGTGTTCTTCAATGACTGATTTTAAATGTTGATTAGAGAAAGAGTTACAAGAATGAGGGTATTCACCTTGAGTTGATAATGAATCTTCTTCTATACTAGTCTTAGACTGAAAATACAATGATTCAAAGGGAAAAACAATTTGGTTGTCAACAAGAGCCTGATCAATAGATTCTACCTCCCTAGCTTGTTCAACATTATCGAAAGAATTTTTCTCTTCTTGCGAAGAAGATTGTTCTTGCATTTGAATGATAGGATTTGCAATTGGTTCTTCATTCGTGATTGAAAATGACTGGATGGAAGGGATGGAAGCATCATAAAAGAAATTTAATGCCAACGACATGTCATCAAGATTAAATTTACAGAGGATATGATAGAAATTTGTCAAAAAGCCTTCTGAAGATGGATCGTCTTTGATTAGCGAAGTATGAAATTCTTCACATAATTGATCAAAATCATAAATTTCAAAAGCATCTAGAAAATCATCTACAAATTGAAACCAATAAAAAATGTGACATGCCGGAAAGGATTAAAACCAATGTTTGATCCGACCTCTAAAAGTAAAAGCAAACGGTCTGCACAAAACTCCTAAATCTGAGATGTCATGTTTGATGCATTTGCACCAAAACTTGTTAAGGTGGTCTTTAGAAGATAATTTTCTTTCACCATCAAAGGTGAGTTTGGACAAGCATGAGACTGTCTCGTTGGGAACATCGAGTAATGAGAAGTTGAAATCATGTTCCAACATAGTGGTTTGGGGAGCCATGGGGAAAATTGAATACATTAAAAATAAAGGCTCCTACAAGGCCAGCTTGTCAGTCATCCCTCCTTCTAGCGCCATTTGTTGACGGGCGAAATTGAATGTCTGTCAACTGGAAGAGTGGAACCGGTCCGGGGTTGTCTAATAACCCAAGCCGTTTGGAATGAACCACCCTGACAGGTTTAGCGGCTCCGTTAGCCGATCTAAGGTCCTAAGAAAACAAAAAAGGGAAAACTATACTAAACTAACTAAAACTAACTGTTAAACAAACTAAACTAATCTAGTTATTCTATATATACAATCTACTAACTACTACTATACTAACTCTAACTAATTAACTATCTAACTACTAACTAAAATAAAACTTATTCACAAAATATACAATAACTACAATTCACAAATTTAAATAAAACCTGAAAAACTCGTTTATATTCTTCCCTAAGACAACAAGAGATATTTTTTGTTGATTTTATGATTTTATGAACAAGAAATAAAACATAACTAACTAAACTAAATCACTAATCTAAACTACAAATATATCTAACTAAAATACTAATATTATGCTAAGAAATTAATGAAAATAAATTACAAAATAAACTGGAGGAATGCTCCAGATTTGTCATGTGTATGATGATTGTCTTAGCTGATCAGAGGGACGAAACCCACACCGAATTACCCAAAAGTATCTCATAAACGATAAGCTGCAGTGATATTTAAGTTTGTTTACAAGACAAACAAGACATAAGAATCACAACAATCATATGATTTATAAATCTCCACCATTAGGTAAACCTGTATGCAAAGACTTATACAAAATAATTCAATTGATGAAGAAGAGAAATCTGTCACTCATAAATTGAATCAAATAATTGTTGTATTTTTAAGTAATGGAAGAAATCAGATATGGATGAAACATTAATTAATTCATATCATTCCGCAAAAGACTATGATAGCTAAAGTAGTCATTAATCTAATGCAAACTGATAAACATAAACATGAAACAAAAAGATTGTTATTATGAAAGCGAAAGTTGTAGCAGAACATCAACTTCTGTCTCAGTTTGTATTAGAAATACATGATCCTGGTTCTCCCACAAGTGAGGATGCTCCTTATTATAAAAAATAATAAGTATTTATAAGTTTTTCCACAGGGTAAAACCTCCCTGTGGTAGTTATCAAACTATTTACATGAAATCTGGGAAGATCTCCCAAGTTTAACTAAACTAGGAATCTAAAGTAAAACTAAAAAAACATAAATATTCCCCTAGACTGTCCAACATGTCCCATTCAATTCGAATTTACCTAAAAAGGGCCACAAATGAACAAGTTAAAAGGATTCTTTATTAACAAAATAATAAAAATCTGATCCTATAGACTAGCTATAGAATCTTGCGATTTTGTAGCTGGTCTAAATAAGACACAAGATCAACATCAGAATCGATTAAAAATCTTTTAAAAGAATTAAATTCAAATATCATCCAATAACCATTTGAAAATGAATGATTGAAATTGAAATGGTTATACCTTTCGAAATTAAACAGGATCAAAATCAATCAACTGATCATAGAGATACGCGTGCTCTGTTTCTTTTGTTACCACAGAGTCGGGTTAACAGAATCATGATCAAACAACAAAGGAATCATTTCATATCCAGTGCAATCAATACAATTAAAACAAATTTCATGCAATTGTTACACCGTCTCATCAAAAGGTAACACAATCGAATCGAAACAGAATCATTTTCAAACTGTTATAACTGTATTGATATAACCAACATTTCATGCCATGAGCGAACTAAACCAATACTGGCGCGTAACTGTCCACAAACGACATCGTAACAGGATCAATCAATTAGTAACAGAGTTCGTAACAGATGTCCGATCGTTTGTTATTATCCAAATCGACCAACAAGATCGATTTACCCTGATTAAAATCATTTCTTTTAAACGAATTATAACCGGATTTAACATATATATCAATCGTCGATCTGGATTCAACCAACTCATTTTACCAATCAAAATCAAACAGAGCATTCATTTATGATACGAACAATCCAATCAGGCAAATCAATCGACTGGGGTTTATCATAGTTGTCATGAATCAAATCCATTCCATGATTCAAGCACATTTGCACAGACTTAAATGAGAGCAATGTTTTATAAAAACATAGTCGTTCTTTCCAAATTAAATTGAACATAGTGGTATTCTCGATCTTAGAAGATTGCATGACATAACATATCGTAACAACCAAAATCATTGAAATTGTTTACCAGTCACAGTATGCAAACCATAACGAAACCAAATCCAAACATGATCACATTCTAAATTGAGCGTGAAAAAATTCCTATTCAGAGTAGATACAGAACGAATTCAATTGAAAGCAAACGATCAGTTTCGTTAACTTAATTGGGCAAACCAACAAATCAAATCCAAACGAAAACCATTCAAATCTAATAAAAATCTATCGATGGCTATACTGGGAATGATCAACTCATGTATTTAAAACAAAATTTCATCTATTTTAGCAAAGCAACACAATAAACAGGATGAACACATTATGCGAAAGCCATTTCGAAATACAAACAGAGCTATTCGAAGATCAAATTTCAAATACTATATTACTCATGGTGACTCACAAAACTAAAACAATTTTGAAATTCATACCTGTGAGGATTGATCAAGGGTTCAAGAGTGTGAGAGGCTAGACAGGTGAGAGGGAGTTCTAAAGCACAGATATGGAGAAGTGATAAGCATTCTGGCAAATGCATACAGACCCAAAACGCATGTTCCAGCCACTGAAAATTGACCTGTATAACAAGAGCTAGATCTTTGTAGTAACTCACTTTCTGAGGAAACCTCCTATTATGAAGGTAAAGGGGCTAAAAAAGGTTCTGGGTTTTCAACGATTTGATCTAATTCAAAATCGTTTGCCTAGAATCGCTCACGCAAAAACGTGACTTTGGAGGCAATTATGGGGGCAGTCTTAAGCAGTCTTCTTTGGTAAAAATGAAACCAAAACCGACTATGAACACCATGGGGCATCAATTCTCCCTTCAAGAGCCAGGAGAGAACATACAGTGGACAGGGGTTTGGGTAGGGTTTGGACAAGGTATACGCAGGACTCAAAACTCAGAGAATTGCCCAAAAATCAACAGGGGTAACCTGGTAAGGAAGCAGGAATTAATGCCAAAGTGTGCGAGGGTAGTGGAGTTATTTCGTCCTACGAAGAATAGTCATTACTCTTAGTACAACCGCCGGCTTATATCTATTCTACCCATTATAGCATAATTCAACAGTCATGTCACTTGGCCGACTAATGAATCAAATGGTAAGTGTATAAACCAACGTGCACAATCAACATTGTGCCAAAGTTTTAAACCATCAATTATTCAATTTGAAACCAAAATAAATTATTTAACCCTGTGCCAATGTATCAACTCATATCAATAGTTTAACCAATGTGCCGATGGGTCTTTATATAATCAACATACCAATAGTTATGAAAACATGAACATAGGCATTATATAAAAAGATACATATGGAGGATTTGATCATAACCCCTATGTATTTTCATGAAACCAATGGTCAAGTAGGTCCAATAAAATGCAAATCAACATACCAATGCCTTACAACCTTAATGAAACCAAGTCACACAATCAATACAAGAATGTCCAATGAGTACAGATCGAAAGGGCTTTTGCAAACTGCATAGCGATAAATGAAATGCAAGTGCAATAGGCATATTGACAAGAAAGATAACGACAGTCCAAATAATGATTCTAATGCGGCTTTGAAAGACCAATGTTTTCACACTTACAGTCGTGAAAACAAAACGAAAATAAGCATGCAAAAGGCACGAAGAATAAAAGTGTCGTTCATTTGAAAATTGCGACGAAAAATCGATGTTTGCAAAACGTTGGTGTAGGCAGCTTATAAGGACATTAGAAAAATGTGATTTGGCTGCCAACATGGTACCAATCAATCCATCCATTGAGTGAGACATTCCTAGTTTGTCTTGGCCAAATGGAAAGGGTCTTGGGGCATCAGGTAGTACTGTATATAAGTATCTTGACTGTGAATAAATGATTTCAAACTATTGGGCCTTGTTGATGGATTCTTCTTCATATTGAGGGAAGGTGGTGACCACATCTTTATCAAGGAGGGAAACACGTGATTTGAGGAACCAATTGAGTCATTGTTGTGGGGTGGCTTCATCTTTGCAGAGACTACGTTGCTAATGCCATTCATGAATGTGGTTGGCGATGTGCATGGTGGATGTTTGTTTAAACTCCGAGAGTAGTTCAAGACCGTTGTCATGGTGAATGGGTAGTTGAAATAAGGTCAAAAATTCTTTGTCCAAGGATTCAAAGGTTACATGGGATCCATATTTTTCTTCTACATACCACTTGGGTGATGGGACAGTGAGTGTGCGACCTCAATCAGACAGAGTCGTCCATGATGCTATTTGAAGAGCACCATAAGTGAAAGGTCATGATATGATTGGCGGGATCGTCTCCCACCTTTCCTTCGAACTTGGGGATGTTTGAAGGCAGTTTAGTAGGCATTGTAGGCCATGTGGGGTCATGCAATATAGGATTATTGGTGAGCTTAGTCAGATCCGGTATGTTGAGGGAGTCCAAGTATGGCATCTAGGGTAGTGGTGGAGGATTAGTTCCAACCATGATGTGAGTGTTTTGTGTACCTGACCCTTGAGGGGGGTTAGGTGGGGTTGTACTTCCTCCTTGAGAAGAGGTTTGTCCACCACTTATGTGAATAAGGGAGTGTGTGGATGGTTGATCTTGGGAAGTGGACCCAAGTAGAGTGAAACCCAGCAAAGTTGATCCCAAGATAGTGGCACTCACAGGACTATGAGAAGGGGGAGACGATGAGTTGGTAAGACTAGGAACTCTCCCTAGAATGGGAGGGAGATTTAGCAAGCATCTAGAATGATGGGGATTTTGTGGGTCCCCTATGATGTCCGACTAGCAAAGTGGACGTGTGAGAATGGTGATGAGAGAAAAATAAATGAACAAGAGCCTTTAGAATTTTTTGGGACCTTCACAATATAATTCTCAATTGCATGTAATCACTAGAGCATCATACATAAATCAATTGATATAGAAGCATATATGTGGGTAGGTGGTTTTTGTCTACATGGGATAATAAAGGAAAACTGATGCTCGTGTCCTAAAAGACGTAACATCCTTCCTCTCAAATAGCACTAGACCTTCCAATAGCACCCAACAGTGGGGTATGAAGCCATCGAAAGAGGAACTAGTGAAGTATGAAGTAATAAGTTATAATGAGGAATAGAGGGTGCATATCCCTAAAGAGCTGGCGATATTTCCCAATAGCCACACAAAATATGATCAAGGTGCAATTGCAACACACAATTGCCACTTGGGTAGATGTCCTAAAATTTGGTCACTAGATACCTCAGTCAAAGTGTGACATTTAGATTTTCGGCCTAAGAAATGGGTCACGGGCTCGATCCTGTCTAAGAGGTGTGTGCCTCAAGGGGGGATGCACAGAACAACCGAACCTCGGCCTTCAACCCTTCATGGGTATCTCCCTACCTTATGGTGTTAGGAACACTTGACTTGGAGGATTTAAAAGCTCCCTATTTGACAACTTCTATTGTTTGAATATGTGAGAACCAAATAATGGGGAGTTATTTGGATGCCTATCCCTGAAACCCTACCTAGACTAAAAAATTTCTTTTGGCACCTCCTGTGGAGGAAAACTTAGTGGGTTTTTAGAAAATTTTTAGATGTGGTTGTTTGAGAGATTGGGGGTGTGAACCAACCTCGTTGAAATTAAGTGGGAGTGGATAGCTTTGTCAAGAAAAAAAATGGTGGGGCGTTTCATAATCCCATTGAAGGATACTTACTTCACCTCCATGATTTCTAGACAAAACTATGTGAGTGGTTGGTGAACTTTGTGTGTGAACAATTGAAAGTGTGCCAAATGTTTAATAAATTAGGTGTCACCTTGTTGCATGTGGACTTCGCTTGGTCCTTACAAGTCTTGATTACCTAAGTTACTATGTTTCATTGGTATAGCCTTGCATAATTTTAAACTCTTTAGGAAACTAGCATGTGGACATGTGGGTCCTTACTATTCTTTTAACTCCCTATTGTGATTTAATCTAAGAAATATTTGAAACTGTCCTAGATTGTGGACATGTGGGAATGTATGGGCCCATTACAAGACCTTTAAAATTCCCTAGTGATTTAATCTAAGAAAGTAAATTCCAACACTATCCTATCTTTGTAGCATGTGGGCATGTATGGGCCCTTACAATCTTAAGATGTGTTTGAAAAAAATGAACTAAGAGGAGTCCTGAGGGGGCTGTTGTCCTCTCCTAAAGATTTTTCTTTTTTAAGGGAGATGAAATTTTCCCTCAATTTCTTTCTGATTCTCAAGATTTCTTTGGTGCACGAGAGAAGAGCATACTCAATGATTGATATCCAATTTTTGGTCCCAATGCAAGTTTTATATGTGATGTAGAATGATTCCAACTTAAACTTTTAATCAAAGCAAGCCATCCATGTGGAAAGCTGAAATCAAAAAGAGGAAAAATAATGATTTTAACCCCCTAAGTGCCTATGTTTTGACTAATCCCTTCATATGGAGAGGGTATCTAAGTGTGGTGCATATTACAATCTACATGGAATCAATTTTGATAAGGTTATGGGCCCTCAATAGATCACAAAAAGCCTTACAATATTTGATTTTATGGGCAGATATGCAAGTCGTAGAGTAGACAAAGGAGCATTGGGCGCCAATGCACAGATTAAAAATGACTTTTGGGTGTAGTGCATAGATGGCGCTATGAAACATAGGGAGTTTCGTGCACGTTCTTGGAAGACACACCTGTTGGTTATAATACCCGCGCACTTGTTGTTACATGGTCGTGAAAGAAATTTTGGATGAAATTCTCTGAACTCAGATTTGAATTTGGCTTTTTGCAGGTCGACTTGGGCCGATTATGGTTCCTACAAGTTAAAGAAACAAAAGGAAGTACTAAAATAATCCAAATGGGGGAGGAAATTGATACCTTTCCCCAGTGGAGTTGCCAATTTATTGCACCTCTTTTGTCACCTAAATGAGCAATATAGAGATGCTTACAATCCTAGTTGGGTCAGCTAGGCAAGACAACAATGAAGGAAAGGGTTAGAAGTATAAAGTATAAAGGATAAGCAAAGAACTAAACTAAGAACAATAAGAAAAACTAAATTAGAGTGCATTGTTGGAATTATTAATACAACTGAGAGGGGGGGTGAATCAATTGTATGTGTGCTTAAACAATTTTAAGTCTGTTAAAACATTATTAATATTTCTTCATGTGGTCATCAAAAATATTTAGCATACAGAAAGTAAATGTAAAGAACAATAGTCACACATAAAGTATACACAGAGACAGATTTTTCACGAGGAAACCCATAAAGGGAGAAAACCTCTTCTTCTTCGAAATGATAGACAGTATTTTAAGTTCTGTGCATTATCTATAATTGAGCACCAACTCAATGTGAGGCTACAACCTCTTTTTTACAAGATACAACTTGTTTGAGAGCACCAACTCTCTGGTTTCTCTAGCACCCACTAGAAGGAAGCACCAAATCCCTGAATATTCCAGCACCAACTGGATGGAAGCACCAACTTCTAGTTACACAGGCTCCAACCTGTATAACAGAGAACACTTGTTCTCCCTAGCACCACCCTGCCACCCTGTTTCTCTAGCTACAACCATAGGGAAGCTACAACTTCCTGTGTTCAAGCTCCCACTTGAACCTCTGAGGACAATAGTCCTCCCTAGCACCTCCCAACCTCCCTAGAATATGAATGGCTAAATAAACATTCAACTTAACAAATAAATCAGTTCTTACCAATCTTTCTTTGTTCTGTAAATATGGTCTTTTGCACACTGTTCTGCTTCTCTTCTCTTCCTCTGTCTATTCAGCAGGTATGCTCTGCATCAATTCGTGCTCTCATTCTGCTCCGCTTCAACTTGTTCCATTATTCTTCTTTGCGTTTCATCTCACACTTCACATATGCTCAATCTCCTCCCGCGCATCCTCTTCTTCTCTATTCTTATAGTTTCATTCTTTTTCACTTGCAGAACCACTCACCAGACACAGTCTATTTTCATCTTCTTTTATTTAGATGAACACGATCGTTCAACTTCCCAACTTCTTCGGAAAAATGACGACAACTATCTAAGCAACTGAAGCGCCAACTGATTGGAAATCATGAGTCCATTTCACTAACGGATTTGTAACTGAAAAGTTAATCTGTGAGAAAGGACAGTAACCCTCCGATCTCATTCAAGTTTTATCTGCACCGTTGGATGACCTTTATTATTCTTTCCTTTTTAAGTCGAGTTTCAGAATTTCGGCATTCCTGTGCCCAAGTGTCTCGACACTTCATGTCGCGATCTCCAAAACTCTGAAATGGAGCTTATCTGGACTGACTCCTTCTCTTCCCATGACCAAGTGTTGTGACCACAGCCTTATGCATAAGGCGCTTTCGCGATTTCGCATTTCGCAAATTTGTAATACAAGTTTCTTTGTTTCTTTTGTCTCTTCATATTGTGATTCACGAAACTCTGACACAGAGTTGAACCTATGGTCTAGATATGAACTTGTTTCAATGGCTACGATTGGATCGCAATATCACATATCGCGAAATCGGGATTCTTGTTGCATTTGTTTCTTTTCTTCTTGATATCGCGATTCGTGAAACTCCAACACGAGCTATAATAAATGGTCTAGATTCATTCTCGATTCAATGGCTGCGATTGAATCGCGATATCGCATATCGCGATTTCGGCATTCTTGTTGTCAAGTTTTTTTGTCACTTCAAAGTTTCGATCCCTGATACTCCATGAAGAAAATCAACGGTCCAGATCACTTCTTAACTTAACGGCTGCAGTTATATCGTGAATTCTCATATTGTGATTTCGACATTCTTGTTGTCAAGTGTTTTTGTCACTTCAAAGTTCCGATCCCCGATACTCCATGAAGAAAATCAACGGTCCAAATCACTTCTTAACTTAACGGCTGCGATTAAATCGCAAATTCTCATATCGCGATTTCGACATTCTTATTGTCAAGTGTTTTTGTCACTTCAAAGTCCCAATCCCCGATACTCCATGAAGAAAATCAACGGTCCTGATCACTTCTTAACTTAACGGCTGCGATTAAATCGCGAATTCTCATATCGCAATTTCGGCATTCTTGTTGTCAAGTGTTTTTGTCACTTCAAAGTCCCAATCCCCGATACTCTAACATTGACTGGAATTAACGGTCCAGATCAAAGCTTGATCTGATGGCTCGGATTTCATCGCGATTTTTCATACTGTGATTACACCCTCTTCTCCTTGCACTTTAAAGATAGTGTAGGTTCTCTTCGATCCGACAGTGGTCGGACCCTACGCTCAGATCTGATGACTGAGATCTGTCTCTTTCTTCAATGATCAGATATTCTTCTTCTCAAGATATTCTTCTCAAACTTTCGCTCATTCACTGCCTTCGTTCATTCGCTTCCTTCGATCATTTACTACTTTCGATCATTCACCTCTCCGAACTTATCTTTTGTTTGCTTGTTGATTACAAACTTGTTGTTCTCATGTCATCTTCACTGTTTCCATCAATGAAAATCATTCGTTGTCTGTTAAATATTTGCCAACAATCTCTGTACATTCTTTCTGTACTTATGTCATTCACTGTCTGTTAAATATTTGCCAACAATCTCCCCCTTTGGCATTGATGGAAATTCAAGCACCCACATGTATTCAGATCTTCTCTCCTACTCTTGCAGGCACCCACATGTATTCAGATCTTATCTCCTAGATCTTCTCTCCTACTCTTTTCTCCCCCTTTGACATCAATGTCAAAGAAGAACCATTCTTCCCCTAATCTATTATAAAAACCTACTCCCCCTGTCAACTATAAACAACTTGGAAATACACCAGATATTCAATAAGTACTCCCCCTGACCAGGTGAACTGATTAGGCACAAGAGATTATAACCCCCAACTTTTGACGAAGATATCCAAAAGGGGTTGCTGCTAATGGTTTCGTAAAGATATCAGCAATTTGTTCTGTAGAAGGTATATAATTCAGTTGAACAATTCTGTTTGTAACTTGTTCTCTGAGAAAATGATACTTGATTGGAATATGCTTAGTCTTGGAATGAAGAACAGGATTCTTAGAGACACTAATGGCACTGGTGTTATCACAGTGAATTGGAATAGGATAAGTGTAATTTACCTTCAGGTCTGCAAGAGTTTGTATCATCCATAAAATTTGTGTGCAGGAAGTAGCAACAGCAATATATTCTGCCTTTGTAGTAGATAAAGAAACGAATCCCTGCTTTTTACTAAGCCATGCAACTAATGAGTCACCCAGAAAAAATGCTCCTCCACTGGTGCTTTTTCTCTCATCAACACAGTTTTCCCAATATGCATCTGAATAAGCAGTTAACTGGAAATTTTGATTTCTAGGATACCACAGTCCATATGTCATTGTTCCCTTCAAGTATTTAGATATTCTTTTGACAGCTACCAAATGAATTTGTTTAGGAGCAGACTGAAAATGACCTACCATTCCAACAACTTGCATTATATCAGGATGAGATGTTGTGATGTACAAAAGACTTCCTATCATTGAGCGATATGTCCTTTGATCAACATCAAGTGAG
>JZKD02S1939657.1:235266-255793 GCA_000966675.3 Picea glauca
AGCACCAACTAGATGGAAGCACCAACTTCCAGTTACGCAGGCTCCAACCTGTATAACAGAGAACACTTGTTCTCCCTAGCACCACCCTACCACCCTGTTTCTCTGGCTGCAAACAGATGGAAGCTAAAACTTCCTATGTTCAAGCTCCCACTTGAACCTTTGAGGACAACAGACCTCCCTAGCACCTCCCAACCTCCCTAGAATATGAATGGATAAATAAAAATTCAACTTAATAGATAAATTAGTTCTTACCAATCTTTCTTTGTTCTGTAAATATGGTCTTTTGCAAACTGTTATGCTGCTCTTCTCTTCCTCTATCTGTTCAGCAGGTATGCTCTGCATCAACTCGTGCTCTCATTCTTCTCTGCTTCAACTTGTTCCATTATTCTGCTCTACGTTTCATCTCACACTGCACATATTCTCAATCTCCTCCTGTGCATTCTCTTCTTCTATATTCTTACAGTTTCATTCTTTTTCACTTGCAGAACCACTCACCAGACACAGTCTGTTTTCATCTTCTTTTATTTAGATGAACACGATCGTTCAACTTCCCAACTGCTTCGGCAAAATGATGACAATTGTATAAGAAGCTAAAGCGCCAACTGATTGGCAATCATGAGTCCATTTAACTAACATATTTGTAACTGAAAAGTTAATCTATGAGAAAGGACAGTAACCCTCCGATCTCATTCAAGTTTTATCCGCACCGTTGGATGACCTTTATTATTCTTTCCTTTTTAAGTCGAGTTTCGACATTTCGACATTCTTGTTCCCAAGTGTCTCGACACTTCATGTCTCGATCTCCGAAACTCTGAAATGGAGCTTATCTGGACTGACTCCTTCTCTTCCCGTGACCAGGTGTTGTGACCACAACCTTATGCATAAGGCGCTTTCGCGATTTCACATTTCACAAATTCGTAATACAAGTTGCTTGGTTTCTTTTGTCTCTTCATATTACGATTCGTAAAACTCCGACACGGAGTTGAACCTACGGTCCAGATATGAACTTGTTTCAACGGCTACGATTGGATCGCGATATCGCATATCGTGAAATCAAGATTCTTGTTTCATTTGTTTCTTTTCTTCTTGATATCGGGATTCGCGAAACTCCGACACGAGCTATAATAAATGGTCTAGATTCATTCTCGATTCAATGGCTGCGATTGAATCGCGATATCGCATATCGCGATTTCGGCATTCTTGTTGTCAAGTGTTTTTGTCACTTCAAAGTCCCGATCCCTGATACTCCATGAAGAAAATCAACGGTCCAAATCACTTCTTAACTTAACGGCTGCGATTAAATCGCGAATTCTCATATCGTGATTTTGGCATTCTTGTTGTCAAGTGTTTTTGTCACTTCAAAGTCCTTATCCCCGATACTCCATGAAGAAAATCAATGGTCCAGATCACTTCTTAACTTAACGGCTATGATTAAATCGCGAATTCTCATATCGCGATTTCGACATTCTTGTTGTCAAGTGTTTTTGTCACTTCAAAGTCCCGATCCCCGATACTCCATGAAGAAAATCAACAGTCCAGATCACTTCTTAACTTAACGACTATGATTAAATCGCGAATTCTCATATCGCGATTTTGGCATTCTTGTTGTCAAGTGTTTTTGTCACTTCAAAGTCCCGATCCCCGATACTCCAACATTGATTGGAATTAACGGTCCAGATCAAAGCTTGATCTGATGGCTCAGATTTCATCGTGATTTTTCATACTGCGATTACGCCCTCTTCTCCTTGCACTTTAAAGATAGTGCAGGTTCTCTTTGATCCGACGGTGTTTGGACCCTGTGCTCAGATCTGACTGTTGAGATCTATCTCCCTCTTCAACGATCAAAGATTCTTCTTCTCAAACTTTCGCTCATTTGCTTCCTTCGTTCATTCGTTGCCTTCGATCATTTACTTCTTTCGATCATTCACCTCTCTAAACTTATCTTCTGTTTGCCTGTTGATTACAAACTTGTTGTTCTCATGTCATCTTCACTGTTGCCATCAATGACAAGCATTCGTTGTCTGTTAAATATTTGCCAACAATCTTTGTACATTCTTTCTGTACTTATGTCATTCTCTCTTCCTATACTTATGCCATTTGTTGTATGTTAAATATTTTCGAACATGCATAAGAACATTATAACAAGAAATAAACAACATTCATGCCACCAATGGAAAGGATTGTAATAGTGGAAAGAAAACACCAAAGAGAAAGGGATATATATGGGTCGCCTCTTCCTCCAAGGGAGGGCTCTTCGACCCCCAAATATTGAGCTCTTCTTAAAAGTAACAAACTAGAATGAAATGGTGAAGAGAATCCAAAGCACATTCACTCAAGAGGTAATATGAATGGCTAAATGAAATTGTGCTTTTATACTCTTGATGAGAAAAGAGGATTATCGAAGAGAATATAAGAAACATAACAATACAAATGAATTCCTTGAAAATATAGTGCACCCATGGCCTCCTTATATAGCATAGCTTTGAGGCATTACGTAACTAGTTCTTAGTGTGAATAAGGGGCCCTTTAGGGCACCCTTAGGTCTTTGACCAGCCTCCCAGTCAGATTCAACCACGATTTGGATGTCAAATTGACTTGGAAGATAAACTAGAAGTGGGTGGAAGGCTGACCAATATCATAAATGAGTTGTTCTAAAGGGTGAGTATTTTTTTGCGTCCACAATCGCGCATGTCTTCTTTTCTTGCGTTTCTGGATGGCGCATGTGTGCGTGCTCCCTGTGTAGTCTTAGTGCATGCTAATTTTATAACTAGTTGTATAGTTTTGGACCTTTTGGAAATGTATTTTTGGTCCATGAGTGAACTAATGGGTGTTTTGAAGATGCTGGATTCCTGTAACCATTTGCGGATGAAATTTTAGTGATAACAATTAGGATTGCATTTCACATTAACACTCTCTTCCATATTTAAAGACTAGTTTTCTCTTTTTGTGAAGGACTCAAACCATGTATCGAAGGTTTGTTCTTGGTTAAGGACTTGTATCTACAAACAGAGCAATGGAATCAAAGGAATTAGCTAGCATTGGTGTGTTAGTACCACAATAAGGGAGAATGTTATCACATCAATTCATAGACTTTCACTCCAAAACCCAACTTTTGGATAATGAAGCTATTGGTACACTGAATGCCTCATAAACTACATCTACATACAACTATTGTCTATGTGGAATTGTTCACAACAAACAAACTTAAGAAAAGTCTTGCATTAATGTGGAAAAAAACCCTATCAAAAGAAAAATAATGTACTAAGAAAACTTGTTATTACTAAAAAAACAAACTTGAAAGGACCCACATGGGATGGCATTGACAATTCCAATGGTTTAAGTATTAAAGTGAAGGAAAATGATATCACATCAACCTATAGGCTTGCACCCTAAAGTCAGTTTCCTAATTAAAGAATACTTTTGGTGAAAATAATGCTACATAAACCACACATTTTATGCATTTATTATGTGAGATTTTTTTTTTATTTAACATGGAAATTTCAGTAATTCCAAAAGCATCACTCCACATAGAGATAAAATACATAGAGAAAATGTACAATATATTTAGATATTATTCAAATACATAATTAATTCCACGTAAAAGAAAATACATTTATTTAGAATGATGAAAGTGGGTATCAATACTAAATTTAAATGTGCAATATATTAAGATATTATTGAAAAGCATAATTAAAAGTACAATATTTTAAGATATTATTCAAAAACATAGTTAATTTCACATATGAAAATATATTGATTTGGAGTGAAAGTGAATCTCGAATGCTAAATTTAAATGACAAATAGTATGAAAATTGACTACATTGTTCATAGATGCAATTCACAATATTCAAAATTTAACTATTATATTGAATTAATATTTTTTAATGATGATAGGTGTGTTCATGTTCTACTTCATTTTTGTATATGTTAAAGTTAAGACTATCATGATACAAGTATTTATGATGTTGCAGACTTATGCTTCTTAAGAAGACACCGTATTAGTATGTGGTTCTGTAACTCATTTTACTTATGTTTCTTATGATAGTATGTGTTTCTTTGTTAATTTGAGATGAAATGATGATGTGAGGTTGTTATGATGTCATGCAGTAGTTGTATATAGCTCTTGCTATGCATAATAGTATTTTATGATGTGATGTTTCTTATGATGACATGTGGTTTTTTTCCATTGATGGTGATATTTCACGATGTGATATTTCTTATGATGACATGTGGTAGTTAACATGTGATTCTTTTCCATTGATGGTAATATTTCATGATGTGGTGTTCTTATAAGAGCACATGGTTCCTTGTCATTTATAGACAATGATTAATGCTTTGATTTATGCTATGAATGGGACCTTGACAAGAAATCCACCCATAAGCCTATAGGTCCAACTCATTCAATGAATTTTTTCAAAGTCCATACCCATGAAGGAGAAATATCTACAAGTAGCACCTTAAGCGTTAGGGATAAACTCAACCACTAAACCTATTCCAGTGGTTCTTTTGCCTCATAGGATGCCAAAGATTAGGAAATGGTGGGAGCAATACTTATAAATGGAGTTGTGATGTTGGACTTCAATGCTTGGGGTATGCAGGTTAGAGTACCATATCAAATGCCTAAAACTATATACATGAGGCTTTGGGCCATAGTGCCCAGCTAAGGTTGAGGGTCCAAAGTGCCAGATACCAAAAGTATGTGAATATGATGGGGGTTATACTTGTTGATGGAGGTTTTATGTTGGAATTTTGATGCCTAGGGTTGTTGTCCTAGTTGGAGTTGTGGAGAGAGTTTTGGCCTATCCTTTTGAGATTCTTTGGGTATGCAAATTAGCATACTAGATCAGATTCCTAGTACCATCCAAATGATTCCTTGGGTCCATAAAGCCTAGATAAGACCTAAGGGGGATCTTATCCTAGGGATAGAGAGACTAATTCCAAAATTCAAGGAGATGGTGAGGGTTATACTCACACTCCCCCAAAGTTGCAATGCAATTTTTTATGCCTACTACAGTCACACCATGAAGGGTGACCTTTATACTAGTTGCAACAAAGGCCTATGCCATGGAAAGTGAGACTATACTAAAGAATGGGGGTGTTTTATATGTTGAACAAATGGTAGGTTTAAATGAGGTTGAGTGAGGGAAGAAGTAACCCTTGTGATTTGATTGATTTCATGCATAATTATGTATAGCTAGGATCTACTACTTGGGAGGCCATCGAGGTAATGCATTGAAAATTCGCTTAACTTTTTGAGTAAAATAATTCCAAGACAAAGTTCGTGCCCTACCTTTATGTGTATTTGCTTATTGCATATTAGGCATTTAGGAAGATTAATCAAGAGAACATAGTTATATTATTTGTTAATAGTTAAGGTGTGTGATTTACCCATGATGACCACACGAGTAACTCTCTCACCCACACAATAGTACTAATTATATAGGTGTATATTATATGATGGTTATGCATATCATGTAGTGCATTGCATGGAAACAAGTAAAATACAATGCATCTTTATAATGAAGTTTAGTGAAGGGAGGGTGTATGTAATGTGTATCCCCAATGTTACACTTTTACCTAGATGTATATAGATACATATATTATAAGGTGCATAGAAAAACAAATTAGTTATTATAAAATAGGGAAAACAATTACAAGTGCACTAACTAAATTAAGGGTTAACTAATTAAGATTTAATTAATTAATCTAAGGGGATTAGTGCATGCATGGATCCTTGTATGGATGACAGGTAGAGTCATCCATGAAAAGGAGAGAAAGAATGTTTGAAGAGGGATGAAGAGAACTTGTTAAGGATATTTTGGGTTGTTGTTGGTATTGGGAAGAGGATGTGAGAGAGAGGAGGATAATTCTATTGTTAGTAGGTGAGTGGTGGGGATATCCAAGATGTGCTTAAGATGTGCTTGGGGGATTAACCTGGTTTAGTGAGAATTAAAGGAAGGAAATAAATGTTAGTAGTTGAGGGCTTGAGAGATCTCAACTTGAGGCTGATGGGAAAGATGGGAGGAGAGTTGTCCCCCAACTCTTAGTTTAGATTGTGGAGACATTGTTAGATGTTGTATCTAGGATCCTCTAGAGATTGTTGTAAGTGAATTTTAAACATTTTCATTACTTACAAGTATGTCTCTCACCCTTTTTACTTTGTTAGATAATCTGGTAAAGAATAATAATAGAATGGAATTATTAATTATTTTTACTGGTTGTCTAATTAATTCTTAAAATGAATAATTGATTCATGGTAAATATATTCATGAAAGCATAATGTAGGATTATGTTTGCATGAATGGTGGTGGAATGACATTTTTTTTTCTTATATTAAAAAGGGCATAAGTTTGTTATTAAATAATTTTTATTATATGTGTTTTATGAAGTTTAAATATGAAATCTTTGTATAGAGTATGAATATTTGGCTCATAAGAAATTTATTTCATAACACTAGTGATAATTGTTGTAACAAAATAATTGGTTGATGTGCCTTACATTAGATACATGTAACT
The DNA here is from genome assembly GCA_000966675.3 of Picea glauca. Taxonomy (NCBI): domain Eukaryota; kingdom Viridiplantae; phylum Streptophyta; class Pinopsida; order Pinales; family Pinaceae; genus Picea; species Picea glauca. The sequence continues at coordinate 241,782 of JZKD02S1939657.1, forward strand.
GGAGATTAACAATGGTCATGTAGTAGGTTAGAAGCCTTTGCTTCTCACTTGTGTTGTTGAATTATAAATGATCTATGAATTGTCATGGAAATTACACTAGAAAAATTCATCACAATAGATCTTGAAATATTTAGAAATTTATATTATGTAGGTTATTTCCAAAGATCTCATATTTATTATCACTAGCTTAATAATCAATTTATGAAAACAATTGAAATACAAAAGATGAAAGAGAAAGAAAATGAACACACCATCCACACGAATGAACACAAGATGTATCCTCAGGATCCTGACATGGGAGAAAACCCAACTACAAGGTGAGGCCTATGATTTTCTCTCTTTTCTTCAGTTATGAAAATACAAGCACAAAGAAAGGGGCACTCAATATGGAATTTCCTTGTACATTGTGGCCTGAATGGATGCTACAAAATCTTCTTCCTTTTCTATTGTGTTGTCAAATCCTACTCCTATATTCTTTGATCAACTATGGAACAAGTACGATGCTAAGAGACTGGAACCCCCTCTCTTCCTAGTGGCCCAAGATTTAACATAGCTTGGTAACCATTTAGGGTTAGGTTTTTGTATGCCTAAACCCTCAATTGGTGTTAGGTTTTGGAACTTCTAGAATATTCTTGAAATTCCATCTGTGACTATTCCCACATGTGTGAGTAATGGGGGCCGACATGACATCCACTATGTACCATGGTGGTAAGTTAACTTGTGGAAACATAACTTCCACATGTGAACTTTGATTGAGGTGATTTTCACACCATTGGAAATATCTCAATGTGGAGAACAATGTCATGGGTTGGGAGATATTCTCACAAATATTTGACCCCAAAAAGTGTCATTTGATGCCTCAAAATGACTCTAGAAGTTTCTAGACCATAAATATCCAAACTAGGACCTACCACGAAAATGGGCCATGCAAGCCAATTCCTCCAATGTTTCCACCGAGAAAGTACCAATATAGATGAAAAATTATATGATGATCCATTCCAAATGACACCTTCACATTTAGGGAGGCTTTTCGTTTAACACCATAGTTTTGATCCCTGGAATGTAATGTAATGTAAATATGTGAATTAAGTGCTAAGCCAAATAGTATTTCCAAGGGCCAAAGAATGTAAATGATGTAAATTAAAGTTATTAACACACACACACACACATAACGTTGGTTGCAAGACAAGGGGGACTAAAATGATGGGGATGTATGACTCAATGAGAGAGGAATGAGAGGACGCTAAGGGGGCCAAAGAGGCCAAATCCAAAAATAGTATAATATTTTATGATAAGATAAAGTCCTTACCTTAGCTTATGTAGAGGGAATATTAGCCTTGAGATGCAAACAAGAGTATTTGGGAAAGAATTCCTTGAATACCAAGTGGAAATTTAGATCAATGCATATTTATTTATTGTTTTTTAGATTTTCCCATCATTATACCTTTATTTTGTTCATTATTCCATCCATCTATCTACCTTAATACCTTTATGAATTGCAAGACAAGGGAGCCAATATTGAGATGGGAGATGCATTGTATGACTATTTTGAAAATTGATACTAAGAATCCTTGTAGATCCCAACATTGAGATTTCCTTGGCTAGTCTATGTTGGAGCTCGGGAAAGTTGGAGTTTGGGAAAGGGGCGTGAAAGCTTGAGAGAATGCATTGTAGAGAAGGGGTTCCACATCTTTGGGTTGTGTAGATTGAAGGGGGAAAGAAAGTTAGTGATTGGGATGTCTGCATAAAACAAAATTACCAACTTAATGAAACTGTGACCTAAAAATGATAACTCTAGTCCAAAAAACCCATATTTTTGCATCAAAAACACCAAAATCAACCACCATTTTAAAAAAAAGTGCTACTCGCAGCACCCTTTTTGGGGGGGGTGGTTAAAATTATGACTTGTTTGACATCACAACCTTGATAATCGATATCGTTGCAGACAAAACCCTTAAATTCCATCTTGTTTGAAATCATGGCCATCACAAAAACTTAAAACCTTAAAATTGACCTTGAGTCGAAAAGTGATGCTACGAGTATCACCCATTTTTTTTTGGAGTTAAAATTAATACGAAATTTAAATAACACCTTGAGAGTTGGTACCATCATAGAGAAGAAACTCTAAATTGAATCCTAAAATTCTACTTGAATATATATATATATATATATATTTGTAATTTTACATTAAAAATGAAAAAATTAAAAAACTAAAACTCCGCAAACAAATGTTATATAAAAAATGAAAAAAACACATGTTTTAAAAAAAAATTCACAATTCCCCGGATGGGGTGAAACATGGAACACACAAACATCAATAGTTGGGGTATATACGAGGGTAGTTAAAGCTCCTCACCACCACCCTCCTCCCCTATCCAGTCTCGATGTCTAGTTTTCACTTCTGCCAAGGCTTAGTGCACTAGGTCTTAATGGAGACTAAGGTTCAGCTCCTCGGCACTAGTACGAAACAACTAATGGCCATTACTCCTACACTTATGTCTACCTAAACCATTAGCTCCTCTTTCCTCCTCATGCTATCATCCTATTGGGACTCCTCTATTAAGCATTATGTCGCAGTTCATGGTCTAATTTTTCTTTCTTTACTCCATGCCCTGGAATTCCATCCTCTATCTCTTGCTCGCACCACTGCTAATTCCATTCACCCTGTGCTCTTCTTAGCCATGCATCGTGAGAGAGGTAATTCCTGACGAGGGCCATCCTATTATAGTTGGTTTGGCAAGAAAAAAACTCATGGGAACAACCTCTTTCACTCTCATCCCAAGCAACATCTCGGACCACTCACCCTCCTCTGATCACAATTGGCATGAGGCGTCTCCACTGGAGCCCCATCCATCAAGCACAGAGGGTCTTCATGGAGGTTTTCTAGTGGAAGAGAAAATTCCACCCAACTGGGAGGAAATTATTCCATTCTTTCCGACAACCACCTTGGAACAACGACCAACCACTTGCACCACCAGCCCTTTGACTTTCCAGGAGCTAGTCGAGACAGGCTACATTGTGGAAGATGAAATCCATCTTCAAGAGGAGCACTCAGGAAAGAATTTTGTTGCTACTATGGAAGAGGAACTTGCTAGGATTCCACCGTTCCTAAGTATTTTTCCACTGCTACCATGGAAGAGGACCCTGGAACAAATTGGGATGACTGTTGGATAGACGACGATGTTGAAGAGCAGGCTCACCCGAATCCCAGCACTTGCAGGCTTACAAAATACCACCTGGTCTTAATCTTTGAGATGCACAAGGATTTGGCAGAGCAACAACACAACCAATACACCCTCAATAATTTCTTGGACATCCTATATGACTCCCTGTCAAGTGAGCCTGTGAAAAGTCGATGCCTGACTTGTTGTCGACCTTTCGTCTTTTGACTTTGCCAGGATGGACGCTCGAGTTTGCCTCATGTCTAGTGATTTTACAGGTTTTTTCTCTAGTCTTAGTCCTAATTCTTTTGCGTACCATAGACTCTGGTTATAGATCACTGGTTGGTTGGGGCACTCAGTCCACTGCATGTTCTAGTTTCCACGTTTGTGGCAGAACAAGTGGAAAGTCCCCATGTTTTTGACAGATGTCTTTTTTAAGGTTTATGAACAATGGTGTTACCACGACAGGGGTTGGGGCGATTCACGACATTGCCCCCACCTTATCATTCAACAAAATTAAAAATCATTTTGTTTCATTTTTGGTTTAATAAAAAATAAATTAATTGTTGTTTAAAATTTTAATTAAAGTTATTATTATTATTATTATTATTATTATTTTAATTTTTAATTTAATAATTTTGTTTTTTTAATTTGTTTTAAATTTCAATTTAGCAAGGCTTACTTCTCTGCGGTTTTGAACGAGAATAATACTTCTTTGCAGTTTTGAAGGAGACATTTTATTTCTAACATTATATCTTTGTGATTTTGAATGAGAATAATACTTCTCTATGGTTTTGAAGGAGATATTTTATTTCTAACAATATATCTTTGTGGTTTTGACCGAGAATAATACTTCTTTGTAGTTATTACATTTATTTTACGAGAATAATATTTGCAGTTACTATCAGTGGTGTGAACCATAATACTTCTCTATGGTTCTGATCTCTCGGTCTCTCGGCGAGTGGAACTTCTCTGCGTTTTTTTTTAATGTTCTCTACAATTTTGAATAATTTTTAGTTTTGGCTTCCTCAACTCATTGAGCACTTGGGAACATGTTCGTAAATTAGTTATGGCTTCTTCAACCATTTGAGCACCTGTACATGTGAAATCGAGTGAGTCACTTTTTACTTTGATTCAATTTTAATTTAAAATATATTTATAATCTAGTTTCGTGTGAAAATCAAAGAGATTTAAATATATTTTATTTATTTATTTATTTGTTCAAGTATACTAAGTAAAAGTTGATTTGAGATAACAATTAAGATCATTATTATCAATTAAAAATATTATTTTCCATTTTTAAAGTCAATCCAAAATAATAATTGTTACTTTTTTCTCTTCTTTTCAATTTGAGCACTCAACGATGTATTCCAAAAACTCAGCCTAACAGGAGGAGGTCCCCCAAAATCACTGTAGATATCCTTTACAATTATATGGAATCATTAGAAAAAAGGAGGGAAGAGAGAGATGCCAAAATCCAAATAGAGTTAGAATCATTAAAAAAAAGGAGTGAAGAAAGAGACGTAAAACACCAAATAGAGATAGAGGCAATGATTGATAAAAATAAATTAGACTCTTCAAAGATACTGTTGGATCCAGAAGTCACTCCTGGATTGCTTGCAGGAGCAGAGCCCAACACCCATCAGTTTAATGTCACAATTTGTTTTAAAGGGTGATCAAATGGAGGAAAACTCAGAAACGATATCGTATTAGCTCAGAGACTAGGCCAGGCATGAAGGAACGAGTGAGGTCTTGATAAACTTCAAATAGTGAGTCGTAGTAAAGGGTGAGTAGGGGGGAGACTTGCATTAGAAGAGTGCGGAGGTCTATCAAAAACATATGGTTTGTAACAGACTGAAGAAGAAAGCATTCGAACACAATATCCTCTTACATTCAAACACAGATACAAGGGGGCACAACAATGTTACGACAAATCCTTTATCATAACAATATTGTTCAGTCCACGCGAATCCTTCGACTGTGGACTCCCTAGCATGAGATGGAACAAATATGGAAAAAGAAAACTGCTTGTTATAAACCAAGAAATCTCAAACATAGAGGCATAACCAGGAAACCATAATGTTTACTGAAACTTTACAGTCGGGAGCTTAGCTCTACCATCGATAGATAAAAAAATGGCAAAAATGCCTACATATACTCAAAACAACAACAACAGCGGAACCAAGATATTGCATTGAAAGCTTTGCGTCTACATGGCTTCTGACACTTCTGCAGCCGCAATCTTTGAATGGTCATGCAACTTATGGAAGATGCAATCGATCTTTTGATAGTTTCATCGACGAATCGACGTGCCTTTAATTCATTACAGGACTCTCCCATTATGACGGAGACGATGTCTAACCACCACCAACCTCTTCAACAACTGCCTTCTTGGGATTGAGGGCTATCTGGCCAACTCGACACTTTTGGGATATGGAAGACTCCTTGCACTGCCACCTGGAACAACTGAATAGCTTGAAGGATGGGTATGGAGGCCAACGCAGAAAGTGGGGTTCGACAATGGAGTGATGGGGCCACAACCGCAGGAGCGAGGTAAGAACAATGAGAGGTGAGAGAGGCAGCAGGGGATGACATAAGGCAAAAGGTATATGAGCGGAGGGGGCAGGAGAATAGACATGGTAGGTGTAATTTAGTGAGAGGATGACGTGGAAAGAAAAGAACATGTGGTAGGCGGTGAGTGGGCTATGAGACAGGGAAAGGGCCATCTGGACGAAAGAGTGGAGGAGGACAAATGACACAAGAAAACAGAGGAAAGGTGGTTTTGGATGATGACATGGCGGGAGCAGGGCCCACGTAGGCTAAAACACAGAGGAGCTGAAAATTATGGGAGTGCGTGAGCGCCATTGATCCAGGCGCTAAGATCTTGGCTGTCGGAAAGCTGCATCCATGATTCCGGACCCCCCCCTCTGCTTAAAGGTAGAAAGGTAGGGGGGTCCGGAATTGTCTTTATCGCCGTTGATCCAGGCACGCTGATCTGGGCCGTTGGAGAGGTGCACCCCCGATTCCGGACCCCCCCCGCTTAAAGGTAGAAAGGCAAGGGGGGTCCGGAATTCAATATGCGTCGTTGATCCAGGTGCGCGAATCACTGCCACTCGATCTTGCTCGTGACTTACCTTGGGCGCATAATCATCCAAAACTTTGGACAAGTGGTTTTTTAGCCCATTCTTTTGCATTCTAGCCCCTCTTACAAGAATTATCGCTAACATTTGGCTCCATGGGGGATAAAGCCGTCCCTGTGATGCTCTAAGAACTCTTTTGCATATTGAGTGCCTTTGTTGTTGGGATATGGAGTCATTTATTAGTCTGAAAACAAAAACATAAACAATATTTACAAAACAAAACAAAAAGAGCCGACTGCGGCTCACAGAAAACATTTTTTTAAGAAATGCCCATTGACTGGGCCACTAAAAACTTCGTTGCCTTCCATATCCTGCAACCTGTAAGTGTTGTTTGAAAATAATTCAAGGATCTTGAAAGGCCCGAACCAGAGGGCATCAAATTTACTGTGTTTTCCCTTTTCCTGCCTAGGAGCATCCCATTTGAGCACCATATCACCCTGCTCAAATTCCTTCTTTTTGCTCTTCCTGTCAAAGGCCTGCTTGATATTCTGTTGATGATTGTAAGCTCTGTATAGGACCTATTCTCTGATCTGCTGCACTTCCACCATCTGATGAATCCTTCTGAGCACATGGTTAGGTTCTCCTTCAAAGTCCTGGAGGAGATTTGCTACAGGTAAGGCGAGCTAAGTGGGAAAAATGGTCTCTATTCCATAAACAAGTTGGAAGAGTGAGAGGCCCAGAGATTTCTTAGTTGTCACCCGATCGGCCCAAAGAGCAAATTTGAGCTTTGAGTCCTAGGCCCTTTTATTGTCCTCCAGTATCTTTTTGATAATCTTGATTAGGATTTTATTGGAGGACTCTGCCAACCCGTTTCCTTGAGGATAGTAGGGAGTGGAGTGAATCAGTGAAATTCCAAATTGTTCACAAAACTTGACCAGAGGCTCAGACTGAAATGGGGAAGCATTGTCAGTGACAATTTTGCTAGGGTAGCCAAATCTAGCTATGATGTCTTCCAGGAAGCTGATGATCACTTTGTGGGAAGTTCTTCTGGTGGGGACAACTTCTATCCATTTGGTGAAGTAGTCGGCTGCAGTCATAATCCGTCTGTACTGGCCACTTGAGGGAGGATGAATTTCCCCGATGAAATCCAGTCCCCACTACTGAAAGGGTGCTGAGACAACTACTGGCTTTAATGGCAGAGATTTGAGCTGCTGCTTCCCTGAGAATATATGACATTTGATGCAAGCTCTAATTTCTCTGCAGACATCAGGAAATAACGTGGGCCAGTAATACCCAGCTCGGAGGATCTTGTGAGCTGTGGTCTTCCAAAAATGATGACCTCCATAGAGACTGCTATGGAAGTCAAATATAACCTTCTAGGCCTGCTGTGGATCCAGACACCTCAGTAATACCCCCTAGGGATCTTTCCAATGCAAGGCTTGGTCAATGAGGCAATATCTAACCGCTTTGAGCTTTAAATCTCTTACCTTGCTTTTTTCCATTCCATCAGGAGGCCTCAATTCTTGTAGAAAATACAAGATGTCCTTGTACCAGGGGCATGCTACTAATGGTATGATGGTCTGAGAATCCTTGTCGGGTGACTCAGCTAGTTCGTTGATGAAGTTAATCCCCAAAGCCTTGTAATTGGATTCATCCAGTAACTTGGCCAAACCTTGCCCCTTTATCAACTTGGTGGGATTAATTTCCAGGTCAAATTCTAGGATCTTGGTGATCCATTTACCTCTCCTCCCGTCTATGTCAGGTTGTATAAGAATGTCCTTCACAGAGGTTGAAGGGACATATGCAATGATCTTTGAATGAAATACATAGACTCTGAAAGCTTTGAGAGCTTTCACTAGGGCATAAGCCTGCTTCTCCATGTTCTCGTATCGGAGTTCTGCATCTCTCAGCGCCTTGATAAAGAAAGAAATAGGTTGTTCTTGCCCTTTATCATTTTTCTGCAACAAAACTGCCGCCACTGTATCACAGGAAGCAAAAGAAAATATCAGAAAGTCTTTGGAATAATCGGGGATGATTAGCACAGGTTCTTCAATCAATGCCTTCTTTATTTGGACAAAAGACTCTCTGGGTTCAGAAGTCCATCTTACTTCATTCCCCTTCCTGAGCATGGCTGTGATGTATTTCACCAACTTAGCAAAATTTGAGACAAATCTCCTCAGAAAATTGATTCTTCCCAAGAATGCCTGAACCTCTTTCTTGGATCTGGGAAGGGACAGGGCCTGAATTGCTTCTACCCTATCAGGGTCAATCCTCACTCCCTCTGTTGACACTATATGGCCTAACAGCTTCCCTTCTTGCATAGAAAATAATGATTTCTTGGGATTAAGGGAAAGGCCAAATCTGTGACACTTCTGAAAAACCTTCTTCAAGTGGTAGCAGTGCTCTTTATCGGTCTTGGAAAAGATTGTTATGTCATCTAGGTAAATCACCACAAAATTATCTTTTTCTCCGATGAAGGCTATGTCCATGGCTCGCTGAAATGTCGCTCTTGCATTCATCAATCCGAAAGGCATCTTGGCATACATGAATGTTCCCCAGGGAGTGGTGAAGGCTATTTTTTCCCTGTCCTCCGGCATGACTGATATCTGATTGTAGCCAGAGAAACCGTCAATCATGGATATTCTGGAAGCACCAGTGACCTTCTGCAATATGTGCTCCATGTTGGGCAAGGGATAATTATCCTTCCTTGATCTCTTGTTCAGGTTTCTGAAATCAACACAGAGTCTGATTTCGCCACTTTTCTTTCTTACTGGGACCAAATTGGCCACCTAGTCAGAATATCTCAAGGGGACAATGATCTGAGCATCCAGCAGCTTCTTCACTTCCCTCTCCATGACAGGTAGCAGCATGGGATTTATCTGTCTCAGCTTCTGCTTGAATGGCTTAGCCTCCTCTTTCAGTGGGATCTTGTGCTCAATGACTGATGTGTCATATGTCTTGAGGTCTTCATAGGTCCATGCGAACACATTAGAAAACTCCCTCAACAACTTAGTATATTCGGCCCTCTGCTCCTCAGTCAGACTCTTTGACATCTTAACAAACTTGGGCTCTTCTAGTGTGCTTATGTTTCATTTAGTTGTACCAGTGTCATCACCTGAAATTCTACCCTTCACTACCACATCATTCCCATCGAACAATATTTCTAGTGGGATCAGTCCTTTTGGTATGTGGTTGCCTGGCAGCTGTATAATCTGGTGATCAAAAATTTCATTCAAAAACTCCCCAGAGTGATTATCATCTTCTGTGTCATGGTCCTCATCTATGTGCAATGCAGAAAAGTCATCTACTGATTGGAGAAACTTTTCGATCTCCTAATCATCCTCGAATACCTTCCAATTCTTGACATTGTCTGGTACAGCGGGTCTATATCTTATTTCGACCTCAGACCCGACAGTGGGCAGTGCAGGGACTTCGAACAGACTAGTCGTGAAAGCTAAAGAGTCGGCTGGGGAATTTTCCTCCCTTGGAATGAAAGAGATGTTAAAAGCCAAGAAGAAATTGCTAATTAGATCCCATACCTCATTCTTGTAATTCTTGAGACGAGGGTGCTTGGTCTGATAAACGTTTTTGACCTGCTGGACAATTAATTCTGCATCTCCGAACACAACCATCTCTCTCACTCCCATCTTTTGTGCATCTCTCAATCCCAGAACCAGAGCTTCATACTCTGCCACATTGTTAGTGACTTCAAATTCCAGCTTGTATGACCAAGATATGGTCTCTTAAGAAGGGGATATAAATACTACCCCGGAACCTGCACCTATACTGGAAGAAGCTCCATCAAAGAACATCTTCCAAACAGAGGTGGTTGGAGGAGGCATCTCCTGATTGAGAATGGACTGCTTTCTGATCTGCAAAGGGGGCTTAGGAGTCTCAGTGAGCTGCAGTAGACTGGAGCCTAAATCAGTGTCCAAGGCATAGATGGGATGATTAGTGGGGTTTGCTTCATCACTGACTATATATGCTAGCTGGGCTTCTCTGTATAATCTTCTATGTTCTCCCCCAAAGACTAGAATGGTGGAATATGTGAGATCCATCTGTAATGTCCCTCCAAGTATCTTAATCCAAGACCTTGACAACAACATTCCAAACTTGGGGGGGATGTCAGCTACCATGATATCCATTACCATACTCTTCATGGGTAGCTGAAATAATGAAACTACCAGGTCCTTGATGACTCCCAAACATTGTACCCTCCTGGAGTCAAAGGAATATAGGTCATGATAGGCTCTGGTGACTTCTAATCCTAGCTCTTCCATGACGGCTTTGGGCATGAGGTTGTGGGAGGCCCCTAAATCCATTAAGCAATTGTGGAGCACTTTGTCATGTATGTTCAGGGAGGTGTAGAAGGGAGGGGATGAATCATCTCTATCTTCCACCATGGGGCCTAGGACAACTACATGCCTTTCATCCTGGAGGTTTATGGAGTCTGTGAGGGGGTACGAGGCTTCAGATTTCAAAAGGTCAGAGAAACGCTTTTTGAATTCACCATGTTTAATCAGCTTAGTGAGGGGCACAGGGATTCTGATCTTTTGGATCTCATGCTCAAAATTAAAAGTGGATGTAAGATTTGGAATTTCTCTAATTTCAGGAGCATGATTTTGGATAATGGGAGAGAGGGGTTGGGCCTTCTTACCTCTGTGGCTGTTTGCTACCTCATTAGCAGGATTCTCTGCTCTAGAGGACGGCTCCGGAACATCAGGTGCTACTTTTTTGTCGGATCTCAGGTTATACCTGCCTCGGCCACCACTAGCTTTGTCTCCTTTGCTCAATTTGTTTAGCTGACTGTCCATGAGAGACTCTTCGTATGATGACTGGGTTAGATGAGGGAAAGGAGGAGTGACTTCTACAGAGTGGATTTTAGGTTTAGGCTCGTCTGCTTCCCCTTCTTGTTCCTTAGCTACAAAATTGTTCTGGAAGGGAGCCTGAATTCTTTGGTTGTCTCTGTCTCTTTCCTTCTCTCTGTGCATAGGTGGGGGAGCGAAATTATTTGGCCTTCTGAAACCCGCTCTGTTCTCAGTGCTCTGAGGGCCCTTGTTCATTTGTTTCCTTTCCACTTTCAATCTCTCCATCTCTTCTTTCAGAAAGTTCATCACCTGGGTCAGCTCATCCACTTGTGGGTGTGGCAGTGACGGGCCAGAAATGTTGGAGCCAAAAGTCAAGGCTGTTACACGTCAAAATTACTAAGTGTCACATTGTCCCTGTCAATCGTCGTAAGTGTCGCATCTTCCCTACAACTTTCGCAAGTGTCGCAAGTTGATCACTAGTGTCGCAAATGATGTTCAGACGTGATGCCATGATAACGACACTAAGGAGGCACTTATGACACCTCACATGACTGATTTGGGAGAGAGAAACTGGTTTACTGGAATCAAATAGCTCTTGACACCTGAAAGAAGCCCTAAAACATTGGTTTGGAGGGGGAACGCTCCCCTACTATAGCTGCAGAAGCACTAGCGCTCATCTACTATGATTCAAGGAGCGTTATAATGCCCCTTAGGCCCTTCTAGAGGAGCGCTACTCATCTTAAGAGTGCTAACGCTTTCCCAAGGCACACCAAGAGTGCTACAACGCTCTGATACCCCTTTTGGGGGAGCGCTCCCTATTTTGGGTCAATTGTTAGCCCGTTGAGTAGAATGAGGGGGAGATCATTCGAGATTAGGAGGAAGTTATGCTCGAATTCTTGGTTTCATAAAAATATCCCTGATCCAAGGAGATGGTTACTAACTGGTTCTAAACATAACTCAAGAGGTTAGGCCCCTCCCAACCTATATAAACAGGCTCCATGATGGTGGAAAAAGGGGAAGAACTGAACATATGAAACTTATGATATTGGAGGAAACTGACAGTCATCCAAAGGGAAGTGATCAGTGAAGCTGTTGTTAGCCAGGTTGTGGATCTTTCAAGCAAGGGTTAGACGAAGAGGACTTGACGAAGCTATCGCATTTGCATCTACGATTGTAAGTACTGCTGTCGTTATTCTCATTAATATGACACGCTTGGCCTGTTTCTTTCTAGTTTGTGTCTGATATCACATGAACTTATCATTTATTGATAGATCTATTTTCAAGCTAATGTCAATAGAGTAGGAAGTGGTCGTATCTTGTTTTTTCCACAGACCTCAGCGAGGAGCAAAAGGATTGGAGCACAACTCGGAGCGTGCAGGGACAAACGTCGATTTAAAGGTACTTATGTTATCCTCCCTTCTCATGCATTAGTTTAGATAGATTTGAAAGGAAGATAGTGTCCACGTTAAGCATTTTTCTGTCTAGGGTTAAGGTCAAGCCTTAGAGGTGATCTACCTGTCCGCGGGGATATTTTCCTACAACAGAAACTTCTGATTTTCCCTTTCTTCTGTCTATGTCAGCCTTGTTCCTCAGTCTGTCAGCTGCTAATATGTTGGATTCTACTTCTATAGGTGCATCTTGCATCTGAGCTAAGGAAGTAGCTCTTCTTTCTCTTAGTAGAAGGCAGAAATCAGGGTCAAAGGCACTAGCATAGGAAATCTGAGCAGAGGCTTCAGATGGCTTTACCTCTACAAGAATCTTGTTATACATTTTATTGAATCTTTTGGAGAAGTCAGAGATAGACTCTCCTTCCATTTTCTTTAGGGACCCAAACTCTGTCATATAATATATGTAATATTTTCTATCCCCCCACTACCTCAGGAAAACACTATCCAGGGCTTCAATTCTAGCAATAGATCTAGGGGCCAGTCCCCTAAACCATTTTCTAACCTCACCATCCAAGCTCTGGACAAAGACTCTCATCCAGACGTCTTCATTCTCAATATTGAGGTTGTCTTCATAACTGTAAAAAGAAGCCAAGTTTTCTTATGCATTTATGTCCCCTTCCCCAACGAACTTGGGCATGCATTTCAAATAGTCTCCAGTAGGGAGAGGATTCATGGGATGGGGTAGGACTAAAGGAGCATATCTAGCAGCGACTATGGCATCCATTCTATTCAGAAGGGGATTAGCACCAGCCATAGGGATATCAGGTGGAGGAGAAATCGGAGGAGAAGGAGTGTGAATGAGAGATGTTGGAAAAGAGGTTCCCACAGGAGACAACGTAGAAAATAGAGAGAGAGCCAAGGAACCTGAGTGTGCAGATGCTTCTCTCTGTGCAGTAGTAGCAACAAAAGGAGGGGTGGTGAAACCTTCAGAAGCTTGAGGTCTGTATTGAGGCACGACCTCGAGGGAGGGGGGAGTGAAAAGGATCTCTCTTTTTGATACCAGACCAGGAAGAGAAAACTCAGGAGGAACACTCCCGAAGTTCAGAAAATGGGAAACCTCAGAGGAAGGACGACTGGGAAGCTGAGAATAAGAAAATGGAGTTCTCACAGAAGGGGAAGGTGTGTTACCTGTTTCGGTGATGGAAACTACTTTCGCAGAGCTCTTTCCCTTCCTGTGCACCACTTCCGAGTCAGCTTATGGTGTAGCTAAAGGCAAGTGTGGATTAGACCTCGTGTGTCTGCCTCTCGAAGCCACAATTGATAGAACAGGTTCTCCCCAGCGGAGTCATTACAATGGAGTCGCCAGGTGCACAGTAGCAATCTTCAAGTTCTTATATCTGATGCACCTTCAGAATCAGTTGATCTTTGTCGTTCAAATCTGGGGAAAATTTTCAACTTCATCCCCGGCAACGGCGCCAGAAATGTTGGAGCTAGAAGTCACTCCTGGATTGCTTGCAGGAGCAGAGCCCGACGCCCATCAGTTTAATGTCACGATTTGTTTTAAAGGGTGGTAAA
>JZKD02S1939657.1:261039-271891 GCA_000966675.3 Picea glauca
TTTAAGTTGACTTAAGAAAGGAAAAGGATAAAGGAGTAAAAGATAACTCAACAGAAGAATAGAATATTAACCCTGGGAGTTAACCTAACTCAACAGAGAATTAGAAGGAAAAGTACAAGTAAGAGGCTGGGGTGCACCTATTACTCATTCTGGTTTTGGATTAGCATTTTCTATTGCTCTTGAGCATTCAGTTTGGGGGTTTTGATGTACAAACCCTTGGGAGAAACTCAGTGGTGAAATATCCACTCACCTTGTTCCACAGCTTGGTCTCGGGGATGAAATACTCCTCCACACCATTCTAGTCTCAGGGCCAGTTTATCGAGGGAGGTTCGATCCATCTTATCCTGAGGGCCTAGGGCCATTCCGATAGTTGGGTTTTGTTTGTAGGGGCATGACCATCAGTTTGAGGGCTTCTCTGGAGGGTTATCATCATATTATATTCATCTACAGATTGGGACATCGTGGAGCCATAGGGGACATCATGTGATTCAGTAAAACTCAGATCTAGGGAGATCTTCTTGAGATCTGAGATCGAAACTTCTCCCATGTGATTCTCATAGCCCGATCTATATTTTTGGAGAGTTTCAGAGCATTTCGAGGCCTCCTTCATCAGGGCCAAACTAGCTAGGGTTTCAGTCATCCAGTGGGGCACCCAATTCAGTGGGAAATTCAAATCTACAGAGATTGAGAGGGATCTTGGAGATTCAGGCACCTGGGTTATTCTTACCATTGCCCGATCTATATTCTGGGAGAGTTTCAGAGCATTTGGAGGCCTCCTTCATTAGGGCCGAACCATTTAGGGTTTCAATCATCCTGTGGGGCACCCCATTCAGTGGGAAATTCAGATCTATGGAGATTGAGAGGGATCTTGGAGATTCATGCACCTGGGTTATTCTTACCATCACCCTTTCTATCAATTTGTATATTTCTTAGGGTGATTGGACACTTTTGGCAGCAGGGCCGAGTTATTGAGGGTTTCAGCCTTCTATTGGAGTGTGGCATTCTTCAGCTGGAGATTTTGGCATTCAGATCTACTAGCATTGATATTCATTTCTTATTCAGACTTTGGAGGCATTATTTTGTATTAGCGGGAGCATTTTGTAGCAGCTCATATCTATTGCTTGTACGACCATCTGAGGTTTATGCCAGATCGGTCATCTATTGTATTGATCTTATATTTCTCATAATAAAAAGGTCAGATCTTTGATTGTGCTTCTACATCTTGAATATATTGTGATCTCCATGTGTTGATGAATCTTGTATGCACTTAATAACTCAATAAATTAGTAGTAGTTATTGATTCCAAGAAATAATTTGGCTTGGGATCATTACAGGGAAACTACACACACTTGTGCTAAACTAGATGGATTGAGGAGAGGTGGTGCTCCATCAAAATCTCCTAACAAGGATGGGTCCTTGAATATTTTAGGACCAATTTTGATGACCAGGAAAGCATCTGAGCTAGCATGGAGAAGAGGGAGGATTTTATCAATGTTTTCGGAATGATTGGGCTCGTAATGTGTAAGCTATTCAATGGTGACAATTTTCCCATTATGGGGGAACATCATCATATGAAACACAGAAGAGGATACCACCTTCATAACATACGTGTAGCTACGTCCGAACAAGATATTGTAATCAAGTGGGGCATTGATAACTTCGATGTCAATCAGGATGGTTTCTCCCCTAAGTTCTACAAGGACATTTTGGAAGAGCCCTTCAGGGGATGATGGGCTACTGTCGTAAGCTCTTAGGGTGATGGAAGATGGTACTAGCTCAGGGGAACTGATTTTCTACCATACTACTTTGGACATGATGAATGTGGATGCACCTTCATCGATGATGCATCGATGAACTGTGATGTTCTATATCTTAACTGGTATCTGAAAAGCTACCAGGGAGGGGAGGTGTGGTTCTCCACTATCTAGATAAAAGGTGATTAGTCAAGTATCAACTGGGTTGACTGCCCCCAAGGTGGAAGGAAAGGATTTGTGCTGAGATGGATAGGTTTGGAGGACCTCCAATATAGACATGGTTGTAGGAGACTGTGCTAAGTTGTTGACCAAATTGTAACTATGGGTTTCCCTTGCATGAGGGTTATGTACATTCTGTAGGAAAGGTATGTGGGTATACATGGGTTGGGTTCACGTTTAGGGCATGGAATCATCAATGGTTGTCCTACTGTAGTAGGAGCTTCTTCTGAGGTGGTTGGTGTAGAGCCAGGAGGCATGCCATATGTATGACTACATGTTTGCAGAATAATCTCTTCTTTGTTGGTAAGGAGGATATTGTGATCAACTAGATTCTCGGGTTGAGTGGGACCTGGGTTTTGATATTGCCCCATTTGTGGTGGAGTAGAGTTTACCTCTTGTTGGGTATTCATCACACCTTGGTGTGGAATGGTGTTTTTCAAAACAACTGAAGGTGGTGGTTGCAAATAATGTTGTGGGGCTTCTCGGAGTTAGGTGGTGTTGGAGGATGTTGTGTGTTCATGGATTCTTTCATCCATTTGTAATCAGAAATTTGGGGGAAATGGTGAGTATAATGTCCATACTCACCACATAGAGTGAAAGGGAAGTTAGTTATGAGGTTATTGTTCTTCCCTTGTCATGGTTGATTGTTATTATTTTCCCCTTGGGGGTTCTAGTTTCCTTGATTCTGGTTGCCCCCAACATGACAGTTTTGTTGGGGGTTATTTCCTCCAGGTCCCGGGTTGTTATTGTTTCATTTTTTTCATTTATTCTTGGAATTGTTTGGTTGATGAGACGAATTTTCCGTATTCAACTATTCAAAATCATGAACCTATTGAATGGGAGAGGGATGAACAAAGTTAACACCGACATGTGGTTGTCCTGGTGGAGGAGTGACCGACTGGGGAGGACCAGGAAATGGAAAATATGGATTTTTTTGTGGAGAAAATCCATATGGCATATAGGAAGTTGAAGTACTTCTTCCATTGTTAGGGTCGTACTTGAGTGAGATACCAGATGCATCTAGGGTACCGATGGGGGTCCCCCCAATGGCTGAGCGGGGACAACAAGATATGGATGTTGGTGAGTGGGTGGAGGGTAATAAGAAATCCCTCTGTATGGTTGTAAACACTTTATTTTCACCATAAGTAGGTGATAGGTGGATGTAAGGGTTGTGGTGTGTTATAGAACCAATCAACTGATCTGCAGCATGGGACATCCTAGGTTTGTTCTGGCCAAATGGTATGGGTATTGGTGCATCAGGAAATACTGTGTATTAGTAACCTGATTGGGATTATATGAGCTCAAATTGTTGGTCCTTGCCGGTGGCTTCCTCTTATGACTGAGGAAAAGTGGATGCTACATCTTTGGCAATAACAGAGACAAGAAATTTAAGAAACCAATCAAGGCATTGTTCTTTGGTGGTTTCTTCTTTACACAAACTACATCGAAGACGCCATTCATAGATGTGGTTGTCTATATAGATAGAAGTGGTTTTTTTGAACACGGAGAGAAGTTCTAAACCAATATCATGACAAAATGGTAGTTGGAAAAAGGACAAAAATTCATTGGCCAATGATTCAATGCTCACATGAGACCCTAATTTTTCGTCCACATACCATTTGGCTGATGAACCAGTGAGAGTTCATTTAAAAAACCTTAAGCGGATGAAATCATCCATGATGTTGTTTGAATAGCATCATAAGTTGAAGGCTATAACATGATTTTCAGGGTCTTCCCCCATTTTTCCTTCAAACTTTGGAATGTATGAAGGTAATTTGGTAGGCATATTGGGGAAAGTGGCATCATGCAAGATGGGATCATTCATGAGTTTGGTTAAATCAAGAATGTTGAGGGATGGCAAGTATGGCATAGGGATATTTGGCAGAGGATTATTTCCAACCATTATGTGTGTAGGTAATGGACCTATCCCTTGAGAGGGATTTGGTGGGTTTGTACTTCTTCCGTGAGAAGAAGTTTGAACCTTGCCTCCTTGTGAATGAGAGTCAATAGATGGATGGCCTTAGGTATTTGACCCAAGAAAAGTTGAACCAAGTAAATTTGATCCCAAAATAGTAGCACTCACTGGGGCGTGATATGGTTGAGCCAGTGATTTGGTGAGACTAAGGACTCCTCCTCAAATAGGAGGGAGATTATGAAAGCATCTAGAATGACGGGGATTCTTTGGTTCCCCTATGGTTCTGAATATCAAAGTGAATGTGTGAAAAAGGTGATAAGAGAGAAATAAATGAACAAGAGCTTTTAACCTTCACAAAATAGTATAACTCACAATTGCATGTAATCAAATGAACATAATACATAAATCAACTGTAAATAAACAAGCATCTTGATAGATGAATTTTGTCTGCATGGGGGAATAACAAAAACAAATTCTCGTGTCCTAAAATACTTATCATCCTTCCTCTCAATTAGCATTGGGCCTTCCAATAGCACTCGACAGTGGGGTATGAAGCCAATGGAAGAAGAACTAGTGAAGGTTGAAGTAATTAGTTATAATGAGGGGTAGAGGGTGCATATCCCGAAAGATTCTACGATATTCCCCAATAGCCACACAAAATATGATCAAGGTGTGATTGCAGCCCACAGCTGCCACCTGGGTAGATATCCTATGTTTTTCCACTAAGTACCTTGATCAAAGTGTGACATTTATATTTTTGACCTAAGAAATGGATCACGAACTGGATACCCTCACAAGAGTTGGGTGACTCAAGGAGGGATGCAAAAAACAACCAAACCTCAGCCTTCAACCCTTCACGGGTATCTCTATGAATTATGGTATAGGAACACTTGACTTGGAGGATTTGAAAGATCCATATTATCAACTTCTATTGTTTCAAATTGTGAGAACCTGATAGCGGGGGGTTATTTGTATGCTTACCCCTGAGATCCTACCTAAACTAAAAATTTATTTTGGCACCTCTCGTGGAGGAAAATTTAGTGTGTTCTTAGAATTTTTTTAGATGTGGTGGGATGAGATATTGGGGTCATGGACCAACCTCGTTTGAATTAAATTGGTGTGGATAATTTCTAAAGAATTAGTTGGATCTTTCAGAGTTCCTTTGAAGTACTTTGTGGGTACTAAAAAAGAAATCCTACTTCGACCTCCACTATTCTAATAGAAACTATGTGTGTGATGAGTGGCTTTGTGAGCAAGAAAGTGAAAAAGTGTGCAAAATATTTTAATAATTTAAGTGTGAGATTTGCAGCATGTGGGCTTCATGTGGTCCTTACAAATTTTCTTACCTAACTTACTATGTTTCTTTGGTACAACCTTGCGGAATATTTAAAATCCCTAAAGAACTAGCAATGTGGACATATGGGCCCTTACAATTCTTTTAAACTCCCTAGAATGTTGTCTATACTATGAAATCTTTTAAAATTATCCTAGGATTGTAAACATGTGGGCATGTATGGGCCAATTACTTTATCTTTTAAACTTTCCTAGAGTGTTGTCTAAATTAAGAAAGAATTTAGAAACTATCCTAAGATTGCAAACATGTGGGCATGTATGGGCCCTTACAAAGATTTAAGATGATTTCCAAAACTAAGAGGTACCTATGGGGGCTTTGTCCTCTCCTAATGATTTTTTAAGGGATATGAAATTTCCTTTCAACCACCTTTTCCGATTCCCGAGATCACACTTGAGAGTGGAGGAAGAGCATACTTGAGGGTCAAAATTGATTTATAGTCCCAAATTAATTGATTGTGTTTGAAAAAGAAATAACTTCAACTCAAAATGTTAAATTCCAAATGACCCATCCATGTGGAAACAAGGAAAAGAGAAGAATAGTGATTCTTTTTACCCTTATGTGCTTATGTTATCTAGCCTTTCTTGTGAGAAAGGACTCTAAGTGAAGTTTGATTGCTTTACAAAGTGCAGAAAATTAAAATATCAAGGAAATGGGCCCTCAAACCACTCATAAAAAAACCTTACAATTTGCAAAAAAATTAACTTATGTGTGGGCTGTAATTCTGACAGGCGCGTAGAGGGCACATAATGCATAGAGTAATGAAGGTTTTCATGCGCACAGTGTGCAGAATGAGTGCCTGTGTTCCTTAAAATATGTGCACTTCCTCTCATGTGTCGGGAAAGAAATTTCCAAGTGAAATTATCTTGCCTTGGCTCTATATTATGACTTTGGAAGGTTGGACTAGGCTGGTTTTGGTACCTGCATATCCAAACAATTAGAAAGAATTTCTCTCAAGACTTAAATACGGAGGAATTTGATACCGATCCCCAGTATGGTTGCCAATCTGTTGTGTTGGTTTTTCCATATGGGTGAAAAAAAACACAACACTTACCTGCTTAGTTAAGTCAGCTAAACAAGAAAGAGGTTTGTGAGTTCATTAGATAACGAAATACACATGAAACAAAGAAATAAAACTAAAAACAAAGAAAAATAAAATGTTAGATAAGCTTGCAAGAAATAGAACGATGAAAAGAAAAAAAATGACCATTATATAACTACCAATGGATCAATATATTGATAGGCTAACACCATAGAGAAAGGAAGGGACTTATGAATTCCCTCTTCCTCCTTGGGAGGGCTCTTAGGTTCCCTAGTAGGGAGCTCTTCTCTTCATACAATGGAAAATGACAATGGTGAAGAATTACAATGCCAATCCTCTGAAAAGGTGAGTGGAATGGCCCTTGCTATAGTGCTTGAATGATTCAAGGAGAAAAGATGATTCTTAAAGAAGAATTTTTGCAGCATAACAATACCTTGAAGTTATTATTTTTCTAGCACACTGATGGCACATATTTATAGTGTCCATTCATGGAAATACACAATTGGTTAATAGTGTGAACAAGGGGCCTTTTAAGGCACTTCCTAGCCCTTGACCAGCCTCCAAGATAGATTTCGCTCAGATATGAGTGTCAAATCGTGTTGGGGGTCAGACTAGAAGTGGTTGAGAGGCTGACAAGATTCATAAATGAGTCGTTCATGAGAAGTGCACGGCTTTACTCATAGACAATCGTGCATGATGTGCATAATGCATGCCTAGGTTGGTGTTAGCCCACACATTATGCGCATAGTGCGCACACTTCCTTTGGTGAATTTGCACACTTTGATTTTTGAACCAAGTATATAGTTTTTTTCCTTTTTGATGGATTTTGGTGTTGTAGGTGGACTAATTGTTGTTGGAATTGATGTCTTTCTTCAACCATTGTGTGCAAACCTATGGTCGAGTTTTCAGTGATAACATAGAGGATAGATTCTTAGGGTTCAAGAGTGAATTGCAAAAAATGAAGGATATGATTCAAGAAATGGAAAAACATAAATAATCAACCCAAGAAGGAGAGGCTGAAGAATATTTCAACTTGAGAGATAGGATTAAAGAGCTAGAAGAAAAACTAACCAACAATTTGACCCTCAGTAATATGGAAAACAAATTGGATATCAAACCCATCAAAGAGGAAATGAATAAGTTAATTGAACTGGACTATGAGCCTAATAAAAGAGACTTGAACCTCATAATTTTTGGTATAAAAGAACAAGAGGAGGATATGCTAGAAATAGTAAAAGAAGAATTAAATAATAAATCACAAATTTATACAACTTACCTCATATAAGCATAGAGGCTAGGAAAAATAATTGATCACAAAGATAGGTTGATCCATGTCAAAATAAGATGTAATGACCATAAATATATTATACTCAGTAAATATCTAAGCTTAAAAGGAAGGAATACCAAGCTCATTACCAAAGACCAAGCTGAATTAAGGAAGGAAGTTAAAAAGGTAAAAGAAGTCAGGAAAGAAGCAAATGGGCAATAATTAGAAATCAAAGACCTATTGTTAGGGATAGATACCAGAAGGATAATAATAAATAGGACTTTTGGACACTCGAGATCCTTTTTTGGAGCTATCATGGCCTTCCATCGTGCAAAGGTCCTATGATAAATTGGATCCCCGAGTGATATTGATATTATTTGTCTAGCTGAAACTTTGGAGCATGATGAGTCTAAGGTCCCTAACATAGAAGGATTTGTCTTGTGGTCGGAATGGAACAAAAAGTCCCACCGTAGAGGGATAGGAAGCATAGCTTGTTATATTAGAAAGACAATTTGTTCTCACATTCAACTTCATAAGATCAACCCTCTCAATAATTACATTTGGATAAAAATTTCAGACATGAATGATAAAAATATGTATATATCAATTTTCTATTTTGCACCTATTAATTCTACATTTTATAAGAAAAACAATGTAGATAGAAATTGTCCCTATAATAATTTAGAAAAAGATATTTATAGTTTGAAAAATGAAGGTAATATCCTCCTGCTAGGAGACGTTAATTCTAGTACTACAACTAAACAAGGTACTCTTTTAAGTATTGATGCCAACCATAATCCTTTATGTCTAGATGAGAACCTTTTTTTATCTAATAGCTACAAAAGAAGCTCTGAAGACCTAATTGAGAATTTGTTTCATACTAACTTGGTCAAGCTCTGCAACTCTAAAGACCTAATTATTTGAAATGGAGTAATGAAGTGGCCAAACTCCAACCAAATGACTTGTATTCATTGGCTAGGTAGTAGTGTCGTATATTATGTGATAATTGATATCCCCGCTTCCAACCAAATAGAAAATTTTGACCTTTTAAATGACAATGAACCCAACTCTAATCATACACCTTAACCCTAACTCTAAACTTTTCCATGCATAGGAGTTCCATTGAAGAGAATTATGATAATCAAAGGAAGTTGTTCTTTGACAAAAGTAAAGTTGAGATTTTCTTAAAGGATTTAAACAATAAATTAAATCTCTTAACTGGCAAGGACAACATTAAATAACTCTATCATAATTTTACAAATACCCTTTCCACTTCTATTAACAAGTTCTCTTTCGAGGCATCCTATAAAAAGAATAATAGAATGACCAACCCTTTGTATGATAAAGAATGTAAAATTTCTAGGAAAGCCATTAGTGATGTTTCTAATGAGTCCTTAAAACTTGATAAGATCAATACATACAAATACCTAATTAAAAGGAAAAAATATACTATATCAATAAAAGGAAAGAGAATCTTTCACAACTATCTAAGTTGTATCCTAAGAATTTCTGGAGCCAAATTCTAAACTGCAATACTAAAGAAAATAATATGATTCCTTTAAGTGAATGGAATTCCTACCTTAAAATTATTTATGAGTTCCCTAATTCCATGGACACCATTCCTATTGTCCCTACAGATGATGAATTTTTTTCTTTATATGACATAGAGTTTGAGGTTAAGCAACTTGCAAATGGGAAAACTATGGATATTGAAGGCTACCAAGCTGAAATTTTTAAAATCGGAGGGCCTATCCTTATCCCTCGTATACACAAGCTCTTCAATTTAGTAGTCAAGAAGGGATTCCCTAAACCCTAGATGCAAAGCCTCATTGTTCCTATTTTTTAAAAATGGGGATAGAAACATTCCCTCTAATTATAGGACCATTATGATTAGCCTGATTTTAGCCAAGCTTTATGGAATTATGTTGGAAAATAAGATTATCCTTTGGCTAGAAAGTCACAGTAAAAGAGCTAAAGGCCAGACCGGGTTTAGGATATATCATTCAACTGTGGACCATATTTTTACCTTTAGGATCATTGCAGAGGAGTTACGCAATACTAAAACCAATATTTTTTGTTGTTTTGTTGACTTTAGAAAATATTTTGACATGGCTTATAAGAAAAACCTTTGGAATAGGCTGGAAGAGATAAAAGTGAATCTTGAGTTTAGGGTTTTTGTAATAAGGATGTATGATAACATTATTACTAAGTTTTAAAATAATGAGGGCCGGTCGAAAGATATTAACTGCAATATTGGAGTCAAACAAGGTTGTCCCTTGTCCCCTACCTTTTTTGGCATATAAATTGACAAGTTAGAAGATTGTTTGGAAACGTAGGTTGTGTTGGCCCTACTCTGATTGGTATCATCATCAGTCTTCTTATTTATGTCAATGATATCGTTCTTATGGAAATGAGTCCCCGTGATCTTGAAAACCAACTAAGAATCCTCAAGGAGTTTTACTCCAATATGGGTATGACTATTAATACTGATAAGACTAAGGTCATGATTATTAAATCCAATAAGATCACTTATGATACCTCCATATATGACACTAACAACTTGGAGGAAGTGACTTAATACAAATATCTTGGAATTGATATTCACCACAAGATCAACTAGAATTATAACATTGAGAAAAGGATTATTGGGGGATGGAAAGATTATTATGGGCTTGAAAACAATTGTAAATCAGTCAATATTTGGAGTTGGGATAAGAATAAACTCCTCTTTGAGACTCTTGTTACACATTTTATTCTTTATGGATGTGAATTTTAGGGTTGTAGTATCTCTCGTGAATCCTAGAGAAAGAGAAAATAAAAAAGAATTTTATAGCCTATAATCTCAAAATTAAAGGAAATACACCCTATCCCATCCTCCTCTTATAAACAAGCCCCTCCCTCATTGAGAGCATAGATATAACTAGATACCTAATGTATAAGAACAAGTTAAACAATGTGGAAGACAAGAGGCTTCCTAAAATTGCTTCAAAATCGAGTCATAACCATCATTAACTTAAGCGAGCATGGAAGAAAGATGCCCAGTCTTGGCCAAACTATTAGGGAATCATGGAAGACACCATTTTGCAGAATAAAGATATTATTAAAAATGTCATCAAATCAAAATTTAAGGAGAAAATGTGGTGTGATAAAGAGTTAGAGGAAAAAAGAAAATTAAGGTATTATAAGGATGTTATAAATGTTGGATCATGTTGTCATTGATGCCAATGGTTTGTCATTGATGCCAATGGTTTGATTACTTGGGAGATTGTTGGATCATATGTCATTGATGTAAATGGTTTGGTTT
>JZKD02S1939657.1:278298-306733 GCA_000966675.3 Picea glauca
GAATAAATGTTGAATGCTAATTGATGAGTTTTTGTGCAAGAGGGAAGTTTTGGAAAAAGAGCCCCACACTCATTCACCCCCCCCCTCTAAGTGTGGTAGGTGTGTCCAACAATAAACCCTAATCTAGAAGATCAAAATTATCTTTCTGTTCTGACAAGTGTAAAGAATAAAATAAGCATTGCTAAGATAAGAACAAATTCTCACGAGCTCCATAGTGAGATTGGGCATTGGTCAATTCCTAAAATGCCATGGGAAGAAAAAGTATGTCACCTTTGTGACACTAAGAAGGTTGAAGATGAAAAGAAATTTCTCTTAGATTGTCTAGCCTATACCTAGATTAGATATCATTTTTAAAATATTTGTCACACTACCAACCTTTCTAACCTCTTAACTCAATAAAACTATGGTGATCTTGGAAAGTTTCTCTTAATGCTTTTCGAGAATAGAAACAAAATTCTAAAGAATCACAAGTAATCTCTTACCCTATCAAGGTTGATAGACCAATTCAGTGTTAGTGGAGGTTAATCATCATCATCATCATCGTCATCATCAACACTTTAACTTATTTTATTTTATTTTTAATTAAGTAATTTTTTTTGTGTGTTTTTTTTTATAAATAGGATTTAAAATTACGATTTTTCTTAATCGATTAAACAAAATAGGTTTTTTTTAATTGTGTTTTGTTTTTTTAATATATATTTAAATTATTTTTAATGTTGTTTTTGTTTTTTGTTTTTTGGTCTTTATTTTTTTATGATTTTTCTAATTTCGTGTGTTTTTTTACTTCATTTAAAAAAATTCTATTTTTTTCCTATTTTTTCTTTATTACCTCTATTTTTATTTTATTTTTTTATTTCAAATTGGGTTGTGATTTTTTTTTAAAACATGTTCATTTTTTCATTGTTTTTAAATAAAATTGGTTTGTAGAGTTTTATTTTTTTATTTTATTTATTTTTAATATATATATATATATATATATATATATATATATATATATATATATATATATATATATATATATATTCAAGTAGTGTTTTAGGAGTCAATTTCGAGTTTCTTCTCAGTCATGGTACCATCTCTCAAGGCCACAATTTCAATTATGTATTAATTTTAACTCCAAAAAAAAATGGGTGATATTCGTAGCATCACTTTTCAACTCGGGGTCAATTTTAAGTTTTTAAGTTTTTGTGATGGCCGTGATTTCAATCAAGTTAAATTTTAACAACCACCCAAAAATGGTGCTACCGGTAGCATTCTCATTTTTTAGAGGTCGCATTTTTTACCACCATTTCAAAAAATGGTGCTACCAGTAGCACCATTTTTTGAAACAATGGTGAAAAATGCGACCTCTAAAAAGGGGAATTCTAGAGAGTTCTCGTTAAGTTGGTAACTATGTTATAAGTGAATATGATAAGAAATTAATAGGAACTATATTAAGAGAGAGTTTTTCTCGTCTTTTTGGATTCATAGCCTCAACACATGGGTGGCCTGTTGTAGAAAGACTTGGTGCAATAGTGCCTATGGCTGGGAGGAACATCCCATGTCAAAAACCAATTGGTGTAAACCATTATTAAAGACAAGTATTATGTTATATATGATTTTGTATGTGCTTATACAAATATTTATGTAAATTTATGTACTTAGTTGTTGTAATGATTAAATGTATAAATGTGTATTAATAATTTGAAAGTTAGCATAATTTTTTGTTGAAGTTGGATAATGGATCATTGGTTTGGAAAATTGTGTCAGTTGCCTTATTTCACCTTGTTGGAAAGTTTCTATGCCCTAGTCATGTGATGTCACCTCCCAGGTAAAAGGGGTAATACTAGGGGGCCCTCCCAAGGGTAATGTTTCGCTCCTGACCATACTTAACACCTTCCATCTTAAATCCTTTCACATATCCTAAAATTCAACTATGGTACATTCTCTCATGAAAGAGGGGTTGAAGGCCTAGAGGTTGTTTCTCAGCTACTATAAAAGTATAAGAAAATGATGCTAGAAAAGAAAGTGAACATGGCAAAGAAAGACCACCAAAATCCAATCCAACTTGAGCTCTACTCTTTTATTTCTCACCCCGGTACCAAAAACGTAATGCTATATCTTGAAACCCTATATAAAGGGGACCCAAAAAATTTCAAATATAAATGAAAGCATGGACTAGAAAAAGGAAAAAATGGGTTTGGAAAAAGGTGGCACACAAATATGGGGTAACTCAAGACAAAGTGCACCCTCCACAAAGGTGCTCATAGAGATGGATTAACACCATAAGACATGAAGTAAGCCCTAAACCATATCACTTTCACACTTACCCTTGGTGGGTTTTTAATTTCCCTTGTCACTCTCAGGACCTATCCCTCTACCTTGATGATTTTATTTCCTATCTAGGTGGAACACCTAATAGGGTTGGATGAAGGCCCTCCTATGCTTATACTTGGTAACTCACATGGGTTCCTAGACTGGTGTGATACTTGAAGGGGATACTAAGGTGAATCATATTACATGGCTTATATCTTAAGTTGCATATTGTTTTGCATGTTTTTATGCCTAATGTTTCTTATGAACTTTCCCTAACCATGTTTTATAATTTGACTTGTTTTGGATGACCCTGACATGGTTCTTGAGGGATGTCCTAGGCTTGTACCCAAGAGCTTGTGCCTTTATTGCAGGACTTTGGAATGTATGATGGAAAGAAATGGGTCATCCAATGACTCACCACCCTCAAACAATGACTCTCGCATTCTCAGAATGTTGGACGAAGATGGGATTGGTTTGAGTAGTTACAGTCATTGTGACATACTTTTGGGATGAAATCCCGTAAGATTGGCATGGCACCCCAGGGATTTTGTGCACAAAGGATGGAGGACATTCCAGTAGTAAGCCTTTGTACATCACTCCGAGATATCATTGCAACTATCCCAGCCTTAGACACGACCTTTGAAGGCCTTTGATGTCACCCTCTAGCCTTTGATGTCATCTCCTTGGTTGGGGCTTGGTGGATGGTTTGGTTCCATAGATGATTGACGTGGCTTGGGGTGAGGAGACACATCACTTTAGACTCATTCACCCTCAAGGGATTCCACCTGGACTTTGTAGGCCCAACGTTTGATGTCACCCTATCCTAGCTTGATGTCACACATTTTGATCATGACAGAGCCCTTTTATGGTTTCATTGATTTATTTTTTTATTTTGGAATTATGTTAGAGGAAAATTGATAGGTCAACCCCACTCATATTTTATTGTTGACAAAGTATGTGGATAAATCATATTAGGGTTGCCTCATATAAAAAGGAAAACCCTATATTCATTTCGGTACATCAAAACTCTCTCAGTTGAGAGACTTTACTTCCAAATTTTTTTCCCTCTAAGGGTCATTAGATATCTCTCTCTCATGTGATATGCTTCAAAGGTCAATTGTGGATGGTTTTCACTGATTTTAGATGGGAATTTTTGTAATTAGTGTTTTATCTCTTCATTTCTTGGATGAATTAGGTGAATTTTATGCAATTTATTCTTATTCTCTTAATACTTCATGGTAAATTTATTATTTTATGCTATATGTCTTTCTTGGTAAAACCCTAAGATAGGAACATAAGCACTTCTCCTTCTCAGAAGGTGATTCTTGTCTGAAATTTGTGAAAGCATCCTTTCTAGGGTTAGAACCCTAAAGCCCCAAAGTGATAGAACTTTAGGATTTTATCCCTAGACTCTTGATCTTTGACCTAATTGAAGCTACAAAAAGGGGGGAATTATTTCTAGGGCCCAAATGTACTTGCACCCTAGAAATCCTCCTCCTCAAGATTCAAATCCTAAGGCCCAAATGTGCTTGCACCTTAGGGTTTACATTTTACCTCTTGGTTCCAATTAGATAAACCTTCAATACTAATTGCATTTTTTGTTATAAGATTCCATCACCCAATAAAGGCATTGATTTAAGAAGTAGCTCTCTTTGTCAATTGGTCAACAAACTCCCTCTCTCAACTATCCCACGCTCTCTACTAACTTTACTGAAACTAACATTGGAAAAATCACTAATTTTATTGTTGTTGTTATAAAAAAAAATTATAGCCACCTCAAAGCACTCTAATTTGTTGCATATACTCTTGTCAAGGTAGAATAACTCATTCAGAAATTGCATCTAACAATTGGATAATGTTCTAGTGGATGTATGTTAAGTTTTCATGGTAAATTGATGTTTTTTTTTGCATTAATTGTCATTGTTGTTACAAATCATCTACTTATGTCATTATTTGTTTACCGATGAAATTTGTAAGAGAGATTGTGTTGGACGCTTGGAATGACCTAGGTTTTGATCTCAAAGGTTTCCAAAAAAACCCTCAAACTATCATCCCTCGTGGTAAACCAAAAGGAAATGATGCGCACAAAGTGCACAACGCAGTCTCACCTGAGATATATTATGGGGGACTAGAATACTCATATGTTTTCATTCAAGGAAGGGATTGGGACTGTATTCTGTTCCTTTTCCTCATGCATCAACATTATTATCCATTCATCTAAATCTAGTATTCATTCATTAATCAAACTATACATGCATGTTGTTATGCATTAAGTTAACCATTCATTCTTCAATGGATAAGTAAAATAACAAAAAAACAACCATTTAGAAACATTAACAAAATATATTTATCATGGTTCACCCCCCTGAGGCTACATCCACAAAGATCTATCTCTTATATTATTTTATTCATCATTTTGCAAAATCTGCACTACGTGTATTACATTCTTCGAGCTTACAATCAAAGAGGAGGGTAATTACCTTCTGTGAGGTAGACTACATCAAAATAGGCTCCACATCCTATGAACTAACCCTCAAAAACCTGCTTACTAGACCAATCGACCAATGACCCACTGACCATGAACAAACTCTACTAGACCTCTAAGGCCTTATTTATGCTATTATATTGGCTTATAGCCATTACATTCATATCCAAAACCCTAACCCTAACATGGATAGGTTTGTCTGCATGTGCATCGTGTTGTTGTTCCTCCATCTTCTGCATGTTGATTTTCCTTCCACTTCTGCATGTTGTTTTTCCTTCATCTTTTGCATGTCGTTTTTCCACCACATATGGCACGTGCTACAAAAATAGGCTTCTCTTTCCCAAAATTAAGGATGATTTTAAGGATGGAAATTTATTTTAAAATTTAGAAACCTTGGAAAATCTTACTAATCCTTCATATGCTAACTATAAATGATTAGCGATTTTTTGCAAAAATTTTCAAATTTCTAAGTATTTTATATAGTTTTTATAAAATTTTGGCGATTTTTAAGGTAAATAATTTTATCCTATAGAATTTGGGCAAATCATTTTTAAAATAACGAATCTTGCTTTTGGAAAAACCATGGAAAATTATCCCATGAGCGAAATTTATCCCCTAAAATCATCCCTGCCCAAAATAGGATTTTCTCTCCCAAAATAGGCATATGCCCAAAACTAGGATTTTCTTTCCCAAAATAGTCTTGCACCAACATGCCCCCAAAACTGACATGTGGCTCATCCCGAGCCACTCAGCGTTAGTTTACACTCTGGATTGATAACTACAACTCCTGGAACACCTTTTTCATTTCAATGACTTTCTCTTTAACTTGTGTGCTCTTCTCTGCCAACTTTTCCAAACTTTGCACTGTAATGTGCTTTGCCAACACTGTTCTGCATTATGCATGTATTTTCTCTATTTTCTCCTTCTCTTCCTATAGTTTTTTTATCATCCCCTCTTCTTCCTACTGTAATGGATCCAATTGAGCCTGTCTTGATTGCTTTCTCTCCTGTGCAGCCTTCAGCTCCACTTGCAGGTTCTTCATATACTGCGCACTCCTCATCCTCTCTAGGATGGTCATTGCCTTACGTTGATGCTTTAATTCCTCAATGTCTGTAGTTATATTCTCTTTATTCTAGTCCAGTTTTTGTATTTTCCATGCCGGTCCATATTTGATCAGTCTTATCATAGAATTATTCCACTACCTTAGCTTCCTACGTAATACTATCGATGTGTATATTATCTTCCTATTCTCTTTGATCTATGACTTATGGGGATGTAGTAGTAGTCAAATTTTCCATGAGATCTATGATATCCTATTGGTATTTCTCCATGAGATGTGTAATCCTATGAAAATCCCCTTCTGGTGTGACTTCTGGCTCCCTGCACAGTCAGGGATGCTATTATAGAATTTTGTCAATCCCTTCTCTAACTTGTCTGAGCATCTCTTCTCCTCCTCCTTCTCCATGTTCATATGATCACACGTCATTTCTAACACTTTGAAAACTTCCCTTCCAAATTCCAAGTTAGTAGCATATGAGCCAGCTCTGGATTGGAATTCTTGCATCACACTTGCTTGTAGTCCATATAATTCCTTTGTAGGTATCTACGCCATAACCAACTCAAGTTGCTCTATGTCCCAAAATGGCTTCCATGTTGTCTCCTCATCAACTCTCAACATCTGTTGTGTGACCTTGAAGGTGTCTCTACCCTTAACCACTATCTCAATTTTTTCTTCCTATTCCTTCTACGCAGGTGCTTGTTGTATCTTATTTGTCTATTGCACTATAAATTGTTGCATTGTACAAGTCTATAGCCTTTGTAGAGTATCATGGACTTCCACCAACTTATCCATGATATCCTCCCTCTATGCCCTTGCTGCATGTAAAACATCATCTTATCCTCTATCTTGGACTTTGTCTACCACTAGCTCGACATCATCCTCGGTAATTTTGATTACTGGAGGCTTCTTATGATATTTCATTTTCTTTCATGTTTCCTCCTACTACGTTGCATTTCTCTTTGTCTGTGAGGATTTCACCCTAGTCTTCTTCTTTTTTGAAACCTTCTCTTCTGGATGAGAGGTTTCTCCATTCTTTTCATCATCCTTGACTTCTTCCCTTGACATTGTTTCTTTCTTCCTGGGATTTTTCATTCCTGCACTGCTTCCTGACACTTGAGGGTGCTCTCCATCCTTTCTGGTGTTGTTAGTTGGGACTACTTGTATTTGTTGATGTGCTTTCCTCTGATTTCTCCTTAGGTTTGGTTTCTTTATTTTTTGTTGGCACCTTCCACTATGCAGTCTATTATTTGACAATCCATTCGACCTCTTCCCTTGATACGCAATACTACATTTCCAACCACTTTTTTTCAGGTCCCTTGTGGCCTAGAGCCACATGTGATATTTGGATTCCTTAAACTTGGTAACACCTTTGTTCTCCTGGACCACCTCAACAGGAATCCTCCACACATTTGTTGTTTTATATTGCATGTATTCCAAAAGCATGGAAAACACTGCATTGTTTGCTTGTTTATTCTTATTGTCCTTAGCTTTCCAAAGGGTTTTATATCTAGATGAGTAGCACTTCCCCTTCCTGTATACAAATGTTGGGAAGTTTGGTTCCTGCAAACCTAATAAAGCTATGAGTATGAGGAGACAAGAATAATGGAATTCAGTTCCATTATCTTGCGCATCCCTGTAGTCGATCAAAAACTGGTTTAATAGTTATGGCACCCAGCTTAACATTACTCCTTTCACGCATTGCACAACTACTGCTATGACTCCTACTGGGGAATGTTCCTTCCGGCACTTTCTCAACAATTTGTAATACATTCTCTTGTTGGTGAACCTCATCGTGACATCATCGATTTCTTTGATGACTATACCACGGTTCCCCCTCTTTTTTCAAAACTACGCTTTCACTATCTCTGCGATTTCCTTTTCCTGTGCTTTTATTCTCCTGGTACACTTTGGATTGTGCGCCAATAGTGATAAACCCTATAATATTGGAAATTAGAGAAACATTAATGGGGAATGGCCCATCCATCCATAGGATACCACCATGTACCTTGGCCAAAAATTGATTCATACATAGTCCCACATTCTTACCATTCCCTAAATGTGGTAAATCCAACAGGTTCATGATGCCTAAATTATACAACCCTATAATCCACTGTACAGGCTCCAAGATGGGTCTTCCTAGGGGTCTTATCTCCTTCGTGTCCTCCAAATACGTTTCCTACACAAGGTATAGAAACTTCACCGCGTATATAACATTATGGTCAGCATATCTCAACTTCGACACTTTCCCAAGCATATATTCCACTATGACCACAAAATATGAGATGTATGGGGGTGAGATATTTTCTACGTCCTACGCCTTTATTTTATGGTCGAAGGCTAAGTGGCCTTATACCACTGTTTCTGTCATGTATTCTTCATATCCTTCGGTCTCCAACTGGTTTGTAATATCATAGACCAACACCTCCTCTGCAACATGTCCCTGTTTTTTTCCCTTCATTCCCTTAGGTTCTATAGGTGTTTCTAGGTTAGGGTTTGTGCTACCATTTGGGTTTTCGAACCTCTGACCCACTTTGAATCGTGCAATGATCAATGTTTCCTCCTCTACCTTAGTTGCATTGATCGACTCTATTTCCAAGGTTGTGATGTCTTCCAAGTGTACAAAATCCTCAAGCTCTGTCACTCTTTCCTTCCTTCTTCCGGCCTATCGAGTAACCCTAACATATTTCCCTAGTGCGCCAACCTTCAAAGGTGTCATACTATATGTTAAGTTGTCAATTGTTATCTTCTTCACACAATTTCACCTAGGTTGTTCTCTTTATCTCTCTATTCACTCAAAATTCGCTAAGTGTAGAACTTACCCATGCTTTTCCCTCTTTATAGACCCGATCATTAATGTTCTGTCATATTTTTCACTTTTTCCGACCATTTGCGTAGTGTCCAATTTTCTTTGCACGCAGTGTCCAATTTTCTTGCGCTTCTTTCATTGTCTGTTGCATGTGACATTTTTCGATTTTCTACCATTTAACCAACTTCCTCCTCTTTTTTTATTTTTCTTATTTTTATGTATTTTTGTAATTTTTCTTTCCTAATTTCTACTATAGTACACTATACATGTGGCTTCCTTACTGCACTGCAACTATTAAGAGTTAGTAGGTCAACTGTCACTATACAATTTTAGCTGAATACCATTCACCATTCCTTAAATTTATGTTCCTGTCAAGTCCTTTAGTTGCACAGATCCTCCATCTGTAACATACTTCACTTCATATGTCCCTAGCCAACGCATTTTGAACTTACTGGTATGTTGCACAAATTTTCTTTCATAGAGGAGAACTAGATCTCCCGCCTTAAGTCTCTTCTTCTTGATGTGTCTGTCATGGAGGCTTTGTCCCTCATGTTTTTCACCTCTTAGTGGAATCCTACCAGAATCCTGTCTTCTTCAAGTTCCATTAGTTGACTTAACCTTTCTTGTATTGTGCCTCTTTCTAACATATTTGTAATTGCTTCCACGGGCAGACTAGGTACCAAAAATTCTAATGGCACCACTGCTTCTTGTCCATACACCAATATGAATGATGTCTTTCATGTCAACTTCTTAGATATAGTCCTGTATGCCCATAATACTACTGGTATTTTTAAATCCCAATCATCTATGTTCACATTACAAATCTTTGTCAAGGCATTCTCCAAAATCTTGTTGAAAGCTTCTACTGTCCCATTTTCCTGAGGATGATATGGTGTACTCTTCTAGTGGTAGACTTCAAAATCCTCAGTCATAGCCTGGATGGTACTATTAATAAAATGGGTTCCTTGTTCACTCATCAATATCTCGAGACATCCAAATATTGTAATCACTTTCTCAAATACAAAGTGCATTGTTGTCTCCATGCTACAATCCTTGACTGGTGCTACTTCTTCCCATCGAATTAAATATTATGTCATAGTAATGATGTACCATTGTTTTGACCTTTTTGTTGGGGGATTGATAGGTCTAAAAAAATCTATTTCCCACTTGTCAAATACCTAAAGAGTTACTTGGGGTGTTAGGGGCATCTTTATTGGTGTTATATATGTACTAACAACATAGTGAAAACCCTCAATTAAATTGTCAAACCGGGGTAAGTAAACTTAGAGTTGGAGCAAAATATATGCCAAAGGTAGAAGGGCTGGTAGGAGTATAGTATAACTAATGAAGGCATCTATTTAAGGCTAATCTACTGAAACAAACCTATCTAATGAGAAAACCCTACTAAGCAAATTGAAACTAGGTAACCTAAGTACTTTTGGGCCAAGGGTCGATGGATAGTTCCTAAGAAAGCAAGTAAAACCATATGTAAAGCAAACTAGTTCAACAACAATAAATAAGAAAACTACTAAGCATAATAAGCAAATGACAAAAGAAAACTTCTTTAACTTTTCAACCTACATTCAATGAGCAACTACCCTATGAAAGCAAATAAATAAACAAGTAAGCAAAGACACCTATCTAACCTATTAAAGAAAATAGACAAGCAAGCAAAGACACCTAACTAACCTACTAAAGTAAAAGACAAGTAAACAAAGGCACCTAACTAACCTACTGAAGCAAAAGACAAGTAAGAAAAGGCAACTAACTACTGCAAGAAATCAAAGTAAAACTTCTCATTGAACAACTATCTAGTCGAAGAGGCAAGTGGACTAAATTCTTAATGCACAACTATTTCTTATGCATGAAAGGAAATCTATTTTATTGAAAGAAAGAAGAACGACCATGTAATGCCTAATCTTTAATGAGAAAACTATTATCTAATCTATCAAAGAAAAATACATCTACCCTACAACAACAAATAAGACTATTTTCTAAACTATGAAAGCAAGAAACTATATATTATGATCTATGAAAACAGGAAAATATTCTTTAATCTATGAAAGAAAGAGAACTATTCTTTAACCTATGAAAATTCAAATATAATGCTTTTGGTTGTGTGAATGTCTTCGGTGTCGGATAATATCTCGATGGAACTTGACAACAAAGGACAATTCCAATGGAATAATCTCAACACTAATCTCAATGGAAAAATGAAAGGTATGGATTAAACAATCCAATGAGAATTTAGCCATGAAAAAAATAATGTTAAATACTCTACATATTCATGTATAAACCATCAACAACATAATGAGATCATCATTAGATTCCTATACTATGTAAGGAAAACTATATTCAACCATTAACTAAGAAAAGTAATTACATTTAATTCTAGGAAAGGAAATTTCATAAAATAAAACTATGTTATGTCTACTCTAACCATTCAAACTACAATAAGGAAATAATTAAAAACAAAAATTAAACTATGAAAGTAAATTAAAAATCTTTATTAACCAACAACTGATTAAATGAGATCTATATAAAAATGAAATAAGCAAGCTATAATGAAAAACTGGAATTGACCCTATCCATCCATCAATCCTTGTCGAAGAAAACCCAAATTAAACTCTGTTTTAAACTAGACTATAAAATCATAAATCAAGCATGATCTAACATATAAATGCACATGGGGTTAG
Source organism: Picea glauca (assembly GCA_000966675.3). NCBI lineage: Eukaryota > Viridiplantae > Streptophyta > Pinopsida > Pinales > Pinaceae > Picea > Picea glauca. Next base: position 289,641 of record JZKD02S1939657.1, read on the forward strand.
TATAGAGACTTTCAATTCTATTCCTAATCTACAAAATCAATGCATGTTAACACATCTCATCATCCTAACCTACAAAAGAGAAGAAAAACAATTAACTACAACAAACTAGTTGACACAATAAAAATATACATGTACATAAAATAAAAGAGAACAATTAAATTGGGAAATGCATAAACGAACATAAAGACAGTTACAAGATTGTTGGTGGCTCCCCCAACAAGTCTTGGTCACTCCCTAAAAGCACACCATGAGCTTAAAAAAATGAATTCACCATTAAAACTTGAAAATGCAATTCTGGCATAATTCTAGCAATGTAAAAACTCAAAACAGAGAAAAATGAGTTTGTCTCCAATACATTGGTTCTTCTACTTGGTTAAAAATATTCTGACCATCCTAGTGATATTTATAATCTTATAGACCAAGTGGTTGACCATAGGAGGGTCAAACCACTTCTAAATTTGGCAAATTACAATAAATGATCCCCTAACTGATAAAACCAAGTGAGCCAATAATCGCCCTCTTGAACAACTGAAACTGAGTTGTCTGGAGATTAGTAACTGGAGGAGGCAAGGATAAACAAAACCCACGTGCCTGATTTTCCTGTCACTGGCCTCTAATACCTTAACTTCCAAGCTACCTTGAGTTTTTGTGCAATACGCAGTGCTGGACAGAGTGCGGGATTGAGCGTCAGAACGAGTGTCAGAATGAGTGTCAAATCAAGTGCCGGAACTAGAAACGTAGTGTGTTTTTGCCCTATAACACCAGAAAAATGTGAATTATCTCTTGGAAATAATAAAACATGATGAATTATACTTGATACAATCATTAAACATGAATTATACGTACCTTATGTCGATCATATCGTTTTATCATTAAATTCTTCAAAAAGATCCTTCAAAAGATGAAAAAAACATATGTACATGTGGCAAAAGTGTATAATAATTGTCACAAAAGTGATCATATCTCGGGCCGAAAATTACCCCCACACTTACGATTTTGCAGGTCTCACTGCAAACAAACAGAATTTACCCCTCATGACTAGGCTTGCTGAGGAGGATCATCTTTGGAAGCCTCTCCTTCTTGTTGTGTAGACTTAGCCTTGTGCCTCTTGTGTTTCTTTAATTGTTCTTTGAGGCTGCGGTTAGATTTAGTCATTTCATCAACCAACCGCTGAAGGGAGTTGACATTTTCCTGAAGGACCGCATTTTCATGATGAAGGTGTACATTTATTGTCTTCCTCTCTTCCAACTGTTGGAGAAGCTGATGGTTTTCTTTTTGTAGCTACTCTATGTTTGGGACAGAATCGGTGATCTCCGAAGAAGGCTTAGATCCTTTGAGGAATGTGGACAATCTAGCAATTTTACGATCTAAAATGGGCATGGGTGAAGTAGGAGTGATGGGATATCGATAAGGTGAGGTAGGTTCTGATTTTTTTTTCCTTAGTGGCTCTAATTCATATGTATATACTTCCCTAGGTTTCTTATGAGGGCTCTCAAGGTCGGAGGACACTTGGATGGGATCTAAAGAAGGTGGAGGTTTTGCATATGGCTTGGTTCTTGTGTTTCGGGTACTCTTCTGAAAGGGTTCTTTACCAAATCGATTGGCTCCCCTCTTGTTTGTGGGAATGATGGGAAAGTCTTGTTGCATTCCTTCTTGAATATTTTTAGGTGTAGGATCAAGAGAGAGTGAAGGCACTGGGGGGTCAACAATGGGATTCTTTTGGTCTTTGCTCTTGGTCTTTTTACCCAATGAAGAGGTAGGGATATCAACAAGATTTTGGTATTGTTCTAGAAAAGAGAGGGTTTGTGAAAGGTATTTTGGAGTTCATGTAGAGCGAGGCTTGGATGGAGACATATTTTTTAGGCTAAGTGGTGTTTTTCCGGTCTTAACTGTCAAGTGAGGGTTTGCAAATTGGTAGATAAAGGCATTCCAATTTTGCCCCTGTTTCTCTAGTTTGGAAAGAATGAGGGGTTTGATTAAGCCATGGTGGAAGATACTATTGTGGGGGTTAGTCACATATTTCCTCACTTGAGAGGACATCTTCTCCAAGATTTTGAGAAAATAGAAGGGGAAATTCAAGGTTTTGTTGAACAAAAAATGGGCCAACAATCTAAAATGTCAAGCTTTGAAAGTAGAGTATCTAATTTCACATGTAATTAACCTTGTGATGAAAATGAGGGGGTTGACCAATTCTTCCTTTATCCACTCCTTAGCATACCCTTTTTCTCCTGAAATGATCTCGAATTTGGGCTTAAACACCCTGTTGTAACTTGAGCATGGCAATTGGTGGTTTTTGAACCATCTATATCCCATTATTGGGAGATTTGTTGCAACAACAATGGAATCTTCTGTGACTTCAAAGGTAAGAGACCCTACATGTGTTGTCTTACCATCAAAACCAATTGAAAATTGCATAGAGAGGCCATCATCGTGGTCTTGCAAGCTAGACAGAAATGGCCCCCATCAACGTGCAAAAACACTTATCTGCATTGTGAAAATTTGGGAATAGAAAACAAGTCCGCACAGGAGGAGGGTTCGTATCTCCTGGGCATTGTGACAGAGGTGGAATTCACCAAGAAAGGGCATAATCGAGCCAAGAAATGGGATGGATTTAGCACAGGCTGAATGCGTTTTTGGACAGAGGACGATATGGAAGAGGTTGGACATGATTTCTTAATGCAGAGGAGAGAAAATGGCAAGGGAAAATGGAGATAATGGTTGCCCAACCTGATTTTGGATGCATCTATAGTGTATTAGGTTACCCACATGTGCGCACAAGCTGCAATGTGTGGAGAGTTCGAATTCGAAGGCTCGTGTTTTAGGCAATGTAATGGTGTCTATTTAGATCAATTTCCAAGTCTTTTAACTTGGACATTTGATCATAATCATATGAAGCATCTTTTAATCAATGCCTGCAACCAATTCAATTGAATGTAATTGAATTCTGGTTACCTAGAATCTAGGACAGTTACTGGTGTGCAATTCACATGGCACCTCATTCGGAACCTCATATGACACTTCATCCAGTACCTCATACGGTACTTCATCCGATACCCCTGTGTTAAGTGCATTTTCACCTCTTATAATAGATAGCCTGCAACTTTGAATTGTTTTTGACAATCACAGTAGTTAATGAGCAGAGCCAAGATGCTCCTTGCTCACTCAATCTTCTTGCATATGACATATAATGTCAAAAACCTACAACGAACGGGTTATAGAAAGAATAGAACATGTATTTTCAAACCTACAATATGCAGTTTGTAATGAAACGATAAACTGATAAAGAGTGTTCTGTTAAGTATGTGTGCAGTAATTTATAGCACACAGGGGTTAAGAATTTTAAAAATAATCATGACTATCAATGTAATAGCCCATATCATAAAAATAATATAAAATTCTTGCAAAAACTTATCTCCTATCGTGTTTTCCAACTCACTGATAGACATCACAGTTTTGGAAATATTATTTTGCATCCTTATGAACTGTTGGCCACCATAAACCTATGCTCAATATCTTCTGCATGGTATTCTTTACTGCATAGTGTCCTCTGGATATACCCTCATGAGATTCTTCTATAACCATGGGTCATTCATGTTCCATCACACACCTTCTCAAAATGTTTTATGCTCCCAGTTTGTATAAATTACCTGCAATTAATTGATTGTTTGCAGCTCTGACTACCAGGTTTTTATTCTGTGCAATACTAAACTCCTTTGGTGCAACTCCTGTGCTCAAGAATTTAATGATATCATCAAAGTAATCATCAATTATTTGTATTGAAAATAATTGTGCATTGGGTAAGTTGTCTTCTAAGTTAGTAGGTTCTTCTACATTGGTTATCCTTGATAAATGATTTGGTCCTGAATTCAGTTTCCCTGTTTTAACTATTACTTCAATATCGAATTCCTGGAAAAATAATATCCATCTATAGATCCTCTCCCCCAACATTGGTTTTTTGACTAGATATTTGAGGGTAGAATGATCTGTGAACATTTTAAAGTGCTTCCCAATAAGTAATGTCTAAATTTTTGTAGTGCATACACCATGGCTATACCTTCTCTTTCTTTTGTGTTGTAATTCTACTCTGAGTATGATAACTTCCTACTTGCAAATTCTATCATGTGATCTAAGTCACCTGCTCATGGCTATGAAAAAATTGCTCCAAGTGTTGTTTTTGATGCATCTACATGCACATGAAATGTCTTTTCCCAGTTTGGAAATACTAATATAAGTGATGTCACCATATTCTCCTTCAAAGTATCCAATCCAAGTTGAAAATCCTCGTTCCACTGAAATTTGGTTTCCTTCTTCAACAAATTTTCCATCGGCGTGGTAATCTGTGCATACCCCTTGATAAACTTCATGTAATACCCTCTATGTCCAAGTGTGGATCTTAACTAGCACATTGAATTTGGTGGTGGTAAGTTCACAATTACAACAATCTTAGCAGGGTCAACTAGTAACCCTTGTCTACATACCACATGTCCTAACAATATCCCAAAGGGTGTGCTAAAAATACATTTCTTGATGTTTAATGAAATATGGCATTGCCTACACTTTTCCAGCATTAGTCTTAAGACTTCTACATCATCTTTCAAAAGACTAAAAACAATCCAGTCATCCAAATATACTTCTAAGAACTTATGTATGAAATCTTTAAAATCAATTATGACCACCCTTGAAAAGATAGTTGGTGCATTCTTCAATCCAAATGGAATAATTGTATACTGATATGATCCCTATTCTGTATAAAATGTAGCCTTATGCCTATCCTTTAGAGCTATTTTGATTTGATGATAACTTGAGAATCCATTTGTGAATGAATATTCTTCCTCACCTCCCTCATTCTCTAAGACCACATCTATAAAAGGGGTAGGGAAAGGGTCATGTAAGAAATAATCATTCAATTTCCTCATATCTACAAAAATAATTATTCCCCCTTGTTTCATTTCCTGGACTACCATGTGATTGATCCATTCATATTCTTCCACTGGCTCTATGATACCAACTTCTAGCATTCGGTCAAGTTCTACTTTCGCTTTTTTCTTATACACTGGATTCAACCTATAAGGTATTTTTCTAACATTTCTAGCATCTGGTTTTATGGGTATATTCATCTCACCCAACTCACATGCTATTCATTTCATCATTGTAAAGGTTGTTGGAAACAAGTCACTATATTTGGGCAATAATTTTGTTATCCTTTCGAGTGTCTGTTCGTCCTAGTAGTCTCCAATGCTGGCCATTTTAGGGTGTTATTCTATCCCAATGTTGACTTTCTTGACCTTAATTGGTGTAGAAAATGCCTATGAATCCAAATATGGACCTTCCACCTCTCTCTCACCTTCAATCTCTATTATCTGAATGTCACATGGATCACATTCATATGGTGCTTCCTCTGCAACATGGTAACATGAGAGTAAGTCTTTCAACTTTGTATCTATTATGATGTTGATACTGTGTTATAATTTCCACCTTAGGTTCCTCAAAGAATATCATTCCATGTATCAACTTCAGGGATGAATCGATATTGCGGTTCTCATGCTCAAATGAGAAATTTACAACAAAATTATGTTGTAATATTGTCCATTCTGTAGTACCTCTGTGCATTTCCTAGTTTATGTACCAGTTCCCTGGTATCCCTTCAAATGTATGAGTAAAGTAATGAGGCCATTCTTCTAGTGGTGTCAACCTCCATTGTGTTATGCATTTCTCTATGTGATCAGTTGGTATTCCTCACCCATCATATTTTTGCAATGTATTTCTTTCCTATTTTGGACCAAATCTAATGCGCAATAACCTTTTACACTGATACCAGTCTTGAATTGTTTCCTTGTGTGCACCCCACCATTTTGCAGGTGTTTCCTTGAGTGCAATATACAGGGATAAAAACCCCTGATTTTCCAAAACTTCTTCCTCATAGTTCATCAATAATTCTTCTAGGTCATTCAAACCATGAAAAGTGCATGGTTCCCTTACTTTTGTACCGACCCACCTTATTGCGCAGTTTATTCTTGTGCACCTTCTTATGGAGACTTCATGTAGTCCCTGCTGCCAGTTTTCCATACCTATCTCAGTGTCTAAAGCGCATTATGTAATTCTTCTCAAGCTGAGTACCCCATCTGCAGTTGAGTTGACATAATCTTCTTCTCATACGATGGTCCTATATAACTGATTTATGCTTCCAAGTCCAAAGATGTTGGCTCTACAAAACTTTCTTCTTCTGAGGGATCAAGTGGGGAAATTAATCTGCACTCACCTGATTCAAAAGATATTTTCCATGTCTTTAGGTTGATCATAGCATGGTTATCAAATACCCAGTCCAAGCCAAGTAATATTGGGTATGTTGTTGTGTCATCGACTATTTCTATAACTTGGAAATATGCCACAGTGGGCACTCCATCCAAGTCTATTGCCACACATTTAAGTCTTCCAATTGGTAATACCCTATGCTAATTTTCCAATTTCAAATGGACATGTGAATATCCTTCCCCCATACACTGCCATGTCTTCTTAGGTAAGACATTCACTTCAAAGCCTAAATCAAGTATGACATCCCCCATATTGAAATCTGCAATGTTGGCATTTAACCTGAATTCCCTACTTTTTCTTATGCTTGTATGTAGATGATTAACTATATTCTATTCTAACTTCCCTTATACTTCTTTGTTGCATCTTTCTAGCAAGTTCTATAAAACCTTAATGGATGACAGGTCATTCAATGACTTGACACAAGATTGCAGGAAAGTATTTAGGTTACTTACTTGATTTGAAGGTTGTCCTTTACTGGTGTGATCCATTGAAGGTGGAATTCCGTACAATGGTGGATCATGACTTTGTTGTGAAATTGGTTTAGATGCAATGTTCTCTTTTAGAAACTCTTGTCTGGATTCCTTAAACGTCTCCTTTTCTTTCTGCGCGTAAAAATGCTTTTGTGGCTCAGTGTTCTTCTTGACCCACTGGTGGTGAGCTAGATCCTTCTTTATTGCATCAGATCCTATATTGGATCCTCCTCAAGTAAATATGTTGATATTATTCCCATCATCCCTATATTCTGCCAAAATCCATTGGACGTTCTAATTTTTCTGGTTCCTTTTTTCCTGTATTTTTCCCAATAATGTTGGGCAATATTCTATGTCGTGGTCTCATGTGCGACAATACATACATGTCGCAGGTGGGAGTGGAGAGTCTCTTGCATACTAGCTTGGTTCTTGGAAATTGTGGTAGACTAATGGCCCTCTACCTCATCCAAATCCTCCTCTTCCTCAACCTCCTCCTCTAAATCCACCTCTATCTCTGTGAGGTGCATTGTATTGGGGTATCTGGTTATACTATGTGTTATTATACTATGACTACACATTGTTTTACTACAATGGCGTGGGATTGAATTGTTGTTGTGCATTATTGAATTGTGGTGTGGCTTATCCTGTCATCATCTCTACTTGTACCCTATAGGTGTCTGAAGTTCTTTCTCTCATCAATTTGAGTGTTCTACAGTCCTTGTCATCATGACCCACTGATTTGAAAAAAATGTAGTAAGAAATTTTTGGCACTGTATTATACTTCTTCATCATTGGAAAATGGTATGGATCATGATTATATGTCTTATAAATTTCACACCATGTTCCTCCTATTGGAAATGGGTTTGGAACCTTTGCTTCCAAGTACTACGCAAAGGTTGGACATTCATTCTTATGGTGTCCTTCTATCCTTCATAATGTACACCAAAAAACTTCTCTCTTCTCTTTCTCCTTATTCTGGTTCAACTGAAATGTCAAATTCTTCATATTCTCTTTCATCTCTTCTATTGTTGGATCTATCTATTGATACTGGTTTTCTTCCAGTTGCAGGACTTATTACAGTGCCTCTACCTAATTTTGAAACTTCTATCGTCTCAAAGGATAATTCAAGTGTGGTAATAGTGAGTTCACAAATAGTTTCCTATGTTTCATGTCGGTAATAGAGTACTTCAACTTACCTTTCATAAGTTTGAAACTTTGATCAATATCCCAGATAGACTCACCTAGTTTCTTCCTAATATCGATCATTTTGTTCACGTACTGGTCTTGTGAGCTTGGCTTCTGAAATTCATTTACTAGCAACGTTTTCATCTCTGCAACAGTCTTTGGTTCTCCTTGCATACTGTTGACATCAAGGATCATGTACTAGTCTAGCACATGGTCTCTGAGTGTTATACCCAACTACACCACTTTTTTATCCTCATATGTGACATTTTTTTTCTTCCCAAATATTTTCAAAGATGAATAAATGCTTCTCAGGGTCCTCTGATGCCTCGCCACAAAACTCTAGTAATATGATAGTGGAATCTACTCCTGTCATTTTGAACCTTGTTGAACTACTACCTCCACATGTTGTAGACAGTTGAATGTTACTTCCTGAACTTGTACCCCTAGTTGTTTTTCTTCTATTGGACCACTATCCTACTTCCCCTATTCTACTACAAATTTCTTGTTTAAAATATGGTGTTCCTTCAAGTGTATTAGTCGCACATGGGGTTGTAGGTTCCACACTAAGTGTGATTTGGACTAGATTTATTCCTTCTGTTCCTAACCCTGGACCTTTTTGTTTCCTTTCATATGTTGAGAAAATGATTTTCTCAATATTATCCATAGCCCAGAGATCCTCTACCTCTTCTTCATCGCTCTTCATGCCCTCTATGTCAGCAATTGCCCTCTTTTTGTTATTCACCTTGTAATGGTAAGTTCTATCATCGTGTGTTGTTCAAAATTTTTCCATTATCTTCTTTGTCTAGGATCGTCCATCATGATTGGTTCCATGGCCTCCTTATTCTTTCCCTTATCCAAATCCCTATCCATATATTCGACTCATGTTAGTGCTTCCCCCCTTCCCCCATGAACACAAGGAAGTTTAGTTGTCTAATTCTATGGTCATCATCCCTCTGTCATACAATAAAATATTTATGGAAGTATATAGTGATTTGATGTATCTACCTCTGGGTCCCTTCAGAAATTCCTACTCTACAATAGTGTACAACTTTATAGTATCAACTACAAATTCAGTGATAAACCCTGCAATAATACTGTCTAACAGGAAATCTATTGTGCACATAAATTTCTTATTGATTTGATGCATCTGCATGATATCCATGGGATTCCAATATAGTTGTCTTATCTGATTCGTAGGATGGTTTTCCTTCAACCTCAATAACCACTCCTGCAACAGATGTGGAAATTCGTGGAAAATACTTCATGCAAGTCACTAAACACATATTTGTTGAGATATTTGTGTGGGGTATATTTAGGGTTTCTATCTTTCTACGCAAACTTGAGTTCCTTTTTCCTTAAAAAATATTTCAATATCCACCTTCGTTGTATTCCATGGCTTGAATATTCCCTATGTTTTCATTATCCATATTTTTCTTCAATAGATCCCTTCCAATCGATCATATGCAGTTCATCCCAACAACAGAACCATTTGTTGGATGCTTGGGCTAACTCAGGTTTTGATCTCAAAGGTTTCCAACAAAACCCTCTAACTATTGGTCCTCCTAGTAAACCAGAAGGAAATACTACACACAGAGTGCACAATGCAATCTCGCCTAAGATAGCTTATGGGGGATTGTAATATTCAGATGTTTGTAGTCAAGGAAGGGATTATGAGTGTATTATGTTCCTTTTCCTCATGCATAAAAATTATTATCCATTCATCTAAATCTAGTATTAATTCAATAAAACTATGCATTCATGTTTTTATACGTTAATTTAACCATTCATTCCTTAACTGATAAATAACAAAACAACAAAATGACCATTCATACACATTAACACAATAGATTTATTGTGGTTCAACTTCCCCTAGGGCTACATGCACAAAGATCTGTCACTTATGTTCTTTTATTCATCATTCTAAAAAATAAACATTATGTGCATTACATTCTTCGGGTTTACAATAAAAGAGGAGGCTAAGTACCCTCTGTGAAGAAGACTATATCACACCAGGCTCCACATCCTATGACCTAACCCTCAAAAACTTGCTTACTAGAACAATCGAACAATGACCCACTGACCACAGAAAACCTCTACTAGACCTCCTAGGCCTTATTTATACTATTATATTGGCTCATATCTATTACATTCATATCCAAAACCCTAACCCTATCATGGCTAGGTTTTTCTGCATGGACACCAAACTGCTTTTCCTCCATCTTCTGCATATTTCTTTTCCTTCCTCTTCCGCATGTTGTTTTTCCTTCATTTTTTGCATGCTTCTTTTTTGCCACATATGGCATGCACTCCAAAAATATCCTTCTCTTTCCCAAAATATTACTACACCCAAAAATAGGTTTTTCTCTCCCAAAATAGGTCTATGCCCAAAACTAGGCTTTTCTCTCCCAAAATAGGCCTACACCAACACATTGCAACTTTGATTATCTAGTGTCATAAGACGTTATTATTGCATAATTTATCTTGGAAATAGTCACATATATGATTCAAAGTATTCTTGTTATGGGAAATTACTCAAACAACGTCACACCTCTTATCTTTCCTTGACCTATACCAATATTTTGGTGATCAAGAGAGGGGACGATAGGATTTTCTACAATACTTGCTATTTGATCCCTTGAGGTCACTAGGGAATCCTCCCTTGTGGTGGACCACTTCTATAACTAAAATGAGGGGGCTTATTACTAAGGTGATAGTGTAGGATCTTCCATAGTTATGTAATATTTGGGGTCTTGTGTTGGGATTTGCATAAGTACAAATCTTGCGATAACAAGGAAGAAGTGAAGGGCCTGAACATTAATTGGAATAGGAGCAAAGTAGAGACAAAATAACTGATAGAGACCATGAAGATATTAAGAATGGAAGTGAAAATTTACAAAGATGATAATGGGAGAATAATAAGATTCAAAGAAGAAGAAAATTATATTAACACCCAGTTATTAAAGAGCCTGCACCAATTGCAAAAGAAAGTCAGAGTTGGCACAATTTCAATACATGAGGAAAGAGGCATGCCCCATGTAAGAGGGGAGAATTACAATGGATCCGATAATTTAAGGAGTAATATTAAGATTCATAGATCACATCACTCACATGTTTATTTGGAAAGGAAGTAACATTTATCTAAAGAATCACAGAGCAACCTAGAAGTATATTGTGACAGGGATCAAAGGAGAAGGAATGAATCAAACCACTTTCAAGGAGAACTTGGGAATATCAAGACACCAAATTTTGATGGAGAGAACAAGAAGGGAGAATATGTTGAATCTTGGTTGCTTGAAACCAGAAACTATTTCTAGTTACATAACTATTCCTCCAACTTGGAAGCTAGGGTTTCCATATACTATTCGCAAGGAAAGGATTCTATGTGGTGGAATCAACTAAAGCAGGTGAAGAAAATCAATAAAAATAACATCACTTCGAATAAATTTAATAAATCTTACCAACAACGTTATCTTTTAGAACATTACCATGAGAAAAAGATGCAATATTTTGAACTCAAGTTAGGAAATATGTCCATAGAAGAATATGAAAGGAAGTTCTTAGAATTGTTGAGATATGTTGGATTTATTAAAGATGAGAAGGTAAACATTCAAAGGTAGTTAGGAAATATGTCCATAGAAGAATATGAAAGGAATTTCTTATAATAGTTGAGATATGTGAGATTTATTAAATATGATAAGGTAAACATTCAAATGTTTCTGAGTGGACAAGTTTTTTTTTTTTTAAATAAAATACAATTTGATGAGACAAAGACTTTGGAAGAGACCATAGGGAAGGTGAAGTACATGTATGAGTAGATAAAAGGTAGAGCAACATTCTATAAGTCTTGGAAGGACAAGAAGAGAGAAAAACTAGGTCAAAGGATGGGATGTTTCAAACCTCCTTAATATTATAGGAGCATTCCTAATGTGTATCGACAAGTCTAGGTAACTCATAATGAGTCAAAGATTGCAGAATATTCTAGAAAAAGACCATGACTACTGATAAAATGTTGGGGTGTAATGGATAGAATTTGTATAGAGATTTCTCTCATAAAGAATACAAAATGAGGATTGTTCACAACCTTCAAGAAGCTACTACAGTTGAATATGTGGGTAGAAATATTCCAAGGGTATATGCATCCCTATAAGATTGACAAGAAAAACATAAATCCCACATGATTGAGGTGGAAGGTAAGATTACCAATCATCCTATTGATATTTTAATTGATTCAGGAGAAATTCATAGCTACTTTGATCCTAAATTAGTGGATAGATTTCATTTGAAAAATAGTAATCTTGAAGGATCATGTTTGGTTCAGCTAGCCACTGGAACCAAAACAAGGATCAATGATGTTTTCATAAGTTGTCCAATTTATTTGAATGGATTCCAATCAATGAGGTTGTTAGAAGTTGTCCTGATTGGAATGGATTGGTTGGAAAAGAATCATGTTGTCCTATACTGTCATAATAAGATATTTACATGTATTGATGAAGAAGGAAAATAGAGCTTGGTGAAAGGAATTCCAAGAGCCATTTCTATAAAGAAAATTTCATCCTTACAATTGAAGAGATGTTTCAAAAAGGTTGTTAATTATTTGTTTCTCAAGTGGAAGAACTATCCAATAATAAGAGTCCAAATATTGAGTATTTTGTAGTGCTCCCTAAATTTTAGGATGTATTTGGGGAGATTCCAGGTTTCCACCCAAGAGAGACATATACTTATCTATTTATTTAGTGTATGGGTCTTCTCTAGTATCTGAAACTCCTTACAGGATGAGCGCCCCTAGGTTTAAATAATTGCAAATGTAGATTGAACAAATATTGAAGAAGGGTTATATACACCCAAGTTTCTCACCATGGGGAGCACTAGTTCTCTTTGTGAAGAATAAATATGGGACCTTGAGGTTGTGCATTGACTTTAAGTAGTTAAATAAATATACAGTGAATAACAAGTACCCTTTTCCTGGAGTTCATGATCTCTTTGATTAGCTAAAAGGAGAAAAGGTATTTTCCAAGATATACCTAATATTAAGGTACCATCAGGTGAGAATCAAATATGAAGATATCAACAAGACAACTTCTAGAACTAGGTATGGGAATTATGACTTTGTAGTGGTGCCATTTGGATTAACAAATGTACCAACTGTCTTTATGTTCTTGATGAATGTCATGTTCAAAAATTACCTAGATTAGTTTGTCAAAGTCTTCTTGGATGGCATACTTATCTATTGTAAGTTAGAAGAAGAGAATGAGAATCACTTGAGGATGGTCCTACAAGTACTAAGAGAGCATAAGTTGCATGCCAAGATGCAAAAATGTTCATTCTACCAAAATAAGATCCATTATTTGGGCCACATCATTTATGAGGAATTCATGGTAGTGGATCCAAAAAAGATTAAATAAATTAGAGAATGGCCAACACCAAGGAATGTAATGAAAGTTGGGTATTTCATGGGACTTGCAGGTTATTATGGGGGATTTATTAGAGGATTTTTCAAGATCTCTCATCCAATCACTTCTTTACAAAAGAAGGGGATAAAATTTGAATGGATCTACAAGTGTGAACACAATTTTCATATTTTGAAGGAATTACTTACAAGTGCACCAATTTTAAATATTGTTGATCCAAATGAGAATTTTTTTATGTGCACATATGCATGTAGGGAAGGGCTTGGTGTATTCCTTACCCAAAATGGGCATGTAACATTTTTTATTCAAGTAAATTGAAAGAGAATGTAATATTATAGATATAAAAAGTATGCAGAACAAAACTAAAATGCTAGAAATGATAGATAAACAACAATATAACCATAACAACACCACAATAACACTGAAATGATATCAGAATAAACACCAGAAAGAGCACTTTGATTCTGAGAGAAATGTTCACGGGCCTCTTCAAAGGGGAAACCTCCACTCAAGAAGATCTCTACTGCAATGATATCCAAGCTAGGGTTCTCATACCCTCGACTCCTATTTATACCAAATATGTCTATCAAAAGAACCATCTAGAGGAATATCCTTCTAGAAGTGAAAGCTTCTATTAGGTATTCTTACATTCAACTTATTCTACCATATTGCAAGGCCTTATTAATATTGACCTTTATTACATCTAAATATATTGTTTTACCTACGTGAGGGGTTAGGTCCCTAACATGTCCTCCCCCTTAAAAACAACCTTGTCCTCAAAGCTTGAGATGTTGAAATTTTTGCAGAATGGTACTAGGTAGTTGGTTCCGAAGTGGAATCTGYTGGAGTTGTATCTTTCCACTGGACTAAGACTTCCTTGATGGCTCACTGACACAGGAAACACTCACACTGTTCCAAAATGCCTTGTGGCTATAGCCAAATGGATCCTTCTTCGTYCAACTCAGGAAGGTTGGTTTGAGTTTGGCACTTAGTTCCAATCACCTTCTTTAAGCATGAAACATGAAAAATAGGATGTAGCTTAGAATGAATGGGAAAAGATAACTGATAGGTCACTTGTCCCACATGCTTGAGAACGATATAAGGACCATAAAATTTGGGCACCAACTTCTGACAATGGTCGTCCTTGAGGGAATTTTTCTTGTAAGGTTGCAGTCGAAGAAACACCCGATCCCCTTCTATAAATTGACGTTCAGAGTGACCGTGATATGCTTGTTTCTTCATGCAATTCTGGGCCATGACCAAATTCTCTTTGAGGGTACGGAGAATAGCCTATCAAACTGTAAGCATTTGGTCAACCGCTTGGACCTTTGGACACCTAGTAAATATGAGAGAACTGATGGTGGCTTTTGTCCATATACCACTTCAAAAGGAGTAATGTGGGTAGTTGTATGGTATGAAGTGTTGTACCACCATTCAGCTAGGGGTAACCATTGATCCCACTAATTTTTCTTTTCCGATGAAAAGCACCTCAAATATGTTTCCAAACACTTGTTTACAACTTCAGTTTGACCATCAGTCTGGGGATGATAAGTTGTGTTGAGATGCAATTGGGTTCCTTGAAGCTTGAACAGTTCTTGCCAAAAATTGTTGGTGAAGGTTGGGTCGTGATTAGAAATAATAGAATGTGGCATGCCATGAAGCTTGAAGACCTGATCCATGAAAAGTTGAGCCACAGTGGATGTTGTAAATAGGTGTTGAAGAGAACATAAATGAGCATACTTGGAGAGGTGATCGACTAACACCATGATGACTAATTTATTTCACGATTTAGGTAATCCTATAATAAAATCCATAGAGATATACCTCCAAATAGAAGGTGGAATCAGAAGCAGTTGTAGTGTGACAAGAGATTTGACTGTTTCGCCCTTGTTGCGTTGACACACATCACATTCAACTACAAAGTTAAGAACATCTTGTTTCATACCTTCCCAGAAAAAATAATGTTTGACCCTGTCATAGGTTTTGGTAAACCCGGAGTGCCCAGTTGTGGGTGTAGCATGAAGCTCAGAAAGTATCGTGGATTTAATTTTTGACTGTTTACTTAAATACAAATGGCCTTTGTATCGAATCTCCTCATGGATCCAAGAGTACCTTGGAGGAACTAGAGAATTGGAATGCAATTTTTTTATCAGATGCAAATGTTTGGGATCCTGTAGCCATTCCTGGCGAACAACTTGGAGCCAATCTGGAACAATGAAGGAGAGAGAAAAAAGGGATCCTTCATCTTCATATTTTTCAGGAAAGTGCATCTGCAACCACATTGTCTTTGCCTTTCTTGTAAATGATACCATAATCATATGCAAAGACCTTAGTCACCCATTTTTGTTTCTCTGGGGATGACATGTGTTGTTCCAGAAAATACTTGAGGATTTGATGATATGTCTTAATTTGAAAGTGTTTCCCCAATAGATAAGGGCGCCAGAGAGAAACGACATGCATAATAGCCAAAAATTCCTTTTCATAGATTGATTTGCCCAAATTTCATTCAGACAATTGTTTGCTGGTAAAGGCCAAGGGCCAACCCTCTTGCATAAGGACAACTCCAATTCATTTTCTTGAAGCATCACATTCCAGGAAAAAAGGTCTTTTTGAAATTGGGAAGGGCCAGGAATGGATTGGTGCACATGGCCATCTTCAAGGTTTGAAAGGATTGAGTAGCTGTTGGAGTCCAAGTGAAATAATTAGTTTTAAGGAGTGCAGTGAGAGGTGTCACAATCTTTCCATAATTCTTAACAAACTTGTGATAATAACCTATTAAGCACAGAAATACACGCAAGATTTTGAGATTCTTTGGGTGAGGCCAATATTTCATAGCTTCAATCTTTTTAGGATCCACCCTAACATCATCCTTGCCAACCATATAACCCAAGTACTCAACTTATGAGGCACCAAAATCACATTTTGAATGTTTCAGGAAAAGTTGGTGCTGAGAGAGTATATGGAGAACTCGATCCACATGAGCAAGATGGTATGTCTAAGTTTTGCTATAGATGCGGATATCATCAAAGAAAACTAAGAGAAAATGATGGAGAAAAGGTTGGAAGACATGATTCATGAGGCTTTGGAAGGTGGAGGGCATTACACAAGCCAAAGGGCATGACCAAAAAATCATAGTGGCCCTCATGAGTTCTAAAGGCAGTCTTAGTAATGTATGCCTCTTTCATATGGATCTTGTGGTAGCCAGAACAAACATCAAGTTTAGTAAAGAACTGGGTGCCACTGAATTCATCCAAGAGGTCATCAATGACAAGAATGGGAAATTTGTCTTCAATGGTGAGTTTGTTGAGGGTGTGGAAGTCAGGACACATGCACCAAGAACCTTATTTCTTTAGGACTATGACCACAGGAGAAGAGTAGGGGCTTGTACTAGGGCAGATAATGCTTGCGTTAAGTAGTTCTTGAACCATTTTCTCAATTTATTTTTTTGGGGAAAAGGGGTGGTGATAGGGACGAATATTGGGAGGAAGGCTTCCTGGTACGAGGGGAATGGAATGATCATGAACACCACGAGAAGGAGGATGTTAAGCCCTAATATTGGCTCACTACCCCATATTATAATTGGGGCATATTATATTAGTAATATTATTTTATTTATGTTGTCTTTAGGCCATTAGTTGTAATTATACCTCCTAGTCTCCTATATATACCAAGGAGACATTTTCATTTTGAATCATCTTGTACTTGAACATTTAAGTGG
>JZKD02S1939657.1:328411-346994 GCA_000966675.3 Picea glauca
ATACAAAAAAAAATTCAAAAATCCTCAAAAAGATGTGGGTATTCTGCCCGCATTGCATCCTCATGCTCCCAAGTAGCATCCTCATGAATGTACCAGGTCCACTAGACCTTTACAAGCCCTATGGCTTGATTCCAAAGTTGTTTGATTTTCTAGTCTAGAATGTATATCAGATGCACTTGGAAAGCGCCTTCTTACTCCACCTGAATCACGTTCCAATCAATAACATGATTAGCATCAGGTATATATTTCTTGAGCAATGATACATGGAATACATTATGAACAAACATATATGCAGGAAATGCAATCATATAAGCTACTGGACCAATCCTCTCTAGGATTTCAAATGGCCCACAATAGCGAGTTTCCAACTTTGAACAATTTCCCAACTTCAGGGAACTTTTGGTGGCTTTCACTTTTAAAAATACATGGTCTCCCACTTTAAATTCCCTATGAGTTCTACCCTTATCAACATAGATTTTCTTCATGTCTTGGGCAGCCTTTAATTTTTATTTTTATTTTTATCATTTGCTCCATTTCCCTGAGTAAATATGGCCCAACCACTGCTTTATCTGTTGGGTTGTCCTAGCTTACCATTGTGTTGCACTTTCTACCATAAAGTGCCTCAAATGGGCTCATCTTTAGATATGTTTGGTACCCATTGTTATAAGCAAACTCTACTAAGTGTAGGTAGTCTTCCCATTTTGATGTTTTATTCATCACATACATCCTCAACATATCCTCAATCACTTGATTCACCCTCTCTATTTTTCCATCTAATTTTAGATGATAAGTTGTACTAAAATTCAAATTTGTTCCAAATCCATTAAATAATCCCTTCCAAAAAATTGAGGTAAATTTTGGATCTCTATCAGACACAATTGTCTTGGGTATGCCATGTAATCAAACAATTTCTCTCATATAAACAACTGTAATGTTGGCTTTCTTGTGAGTTAGCTTAACTGAATAAAATGGGTAGCTTTAGTAAGCTTATCCACCACTACCATGATAGAATCATGTTGCTTGTTTGTTCTGGGAAGTTTGGTGATGAAATACATGGTTACAACTTCTCATTTCCACTCAAGAATGGTTAATGGTTGTAGCAAACCAGCTGGGTGTCTATGCTCAACTTTTACCTTTTGACATTCCAAACATTTGGCAATGAAATCAACAACTTCTTTCTTCATCCCTGGCCAACAATATTGGCTCTTGACAACTGCAATAGTTTTCTGATAACCTGGGTGCCCAACATAAGGTAAATTATGCATTTCTCTCAATATCATATTTTTCAATTCATGAGAATTTAGTACATAAATTATACCCATGTACATGAGAATTTCATCATTATCTAGGTTGTATTCTACAATTTTCTGCTACAAATTACGTTGTTGTAATTTTTCCACTAATTCCTTGTATTGAAAATCTAATTTTGAAACCTCTAAGATTCTATGTTTCAAATCTGATTGGTACATGCTAATGGTTGTAGCATGCAATTCATGCACTCTTCTGCTGAGTGCATTATCCACTTTGTTCTCTTTCCCCTTGATATGCTTTATATCAAAGTCATATTCACTTAGAAAGTCTAACCATGTGCTTTCCCTAGCATTTAGAGTTGGTTGGTCAAATAAATATTTCAAACCATTATAGTCTGTCCTCAACTCAAACCTTTTCCCCATGAGGTAGTGTCTCCATTTTCTCAAGGCATGCACTATGGATGCCAACTCCAAATCATGAGTGGCATAATGTCTTTCATGCTCCTTCAACTTCCTTGAATCATAACATATAACAAACCCATTTTGAATGAGGATTCCACCAAGTCCTTCTTTACATGCATCTATGCATACAATGAAGTCTTCATTTGGGTCTGCAATCCTTAGTATTGGAGCACTTGTTAATAATTGTTTCAAGTGTTGGAAACTCTTTTCACAATCCAATGTCCACTGAAACTTCACACCCTTCTTTTGCAAGGAAGTGATTCGATGTGCAATATTTGAGAATCCTTCAATAAATCTCCTATAGTATCCTGCAAGGCCCATGAATGATCTAACCTCTATCACATTCTTTGGCGTTGACCATTCTCTAATGGCTTCAATCTTCTTAGGATCCACTACTATCCCATCTTCTAAAATGATATGTCCCAAATAATGAATTTACTTCTGACAAAATGAGCACTTGCTCAATCCGGAATACAATTGATGCTCCCTTAATACTTGCAACACCATTCTCAAATGATGCTCATGCTCTTCTTCTGATTTAGAATATATAAGGATGTCATCCAAAAATAAAATGACAAACTTGTCTAAATATTCTCAGAAAACACCATTCATTAAGCACATGAAAACAATTGGTGCATTTGACAACCCAAATGGAACCACTGTGAACTCATAATGACCATACCTTGTCCTGAAGGAGGTCTTGCTGATATCTTCCTCCTTAATCCTTACATGATGGTATCCTGACTTGAGATCTATATTTTAAAATATCTTTTCATCCTTCAATTGTTCAAAGAGATCATCAATCCTTGGCAGAGAATACTTGTTCTTTAAAGTCACTTTATTCAACTGTCTGAAATCAATGCACAATATTAATGTACCATATTTATTCTTCACGAAAAAGACTGGGGAACCCAAAGGTGACACACTTGGGCGTATATACCCCTTTCTCAGAAGTTCTTCAAGCTTCATTTGCAACTCCTTTAGCTTTGGTGTACTCATTCTGTAAGGAGTCTTTGACACTAGAGCTACTCCAAGAATTAAATTTATAGATAAATCAATATCTCTCTTTGAGGGTATTCCTGGTACCTCCTTGAACACATCTTCAAAATACTCTAGGATTGCATAATCTTCCAAATTTGGCACCTTATATTTAGGTGTCTCTTCCATATGAGATGCAAATATTTGACACCCTTTTCTGTAACATTTCTTTAGCTGCAATGCTGAAATTTCCTTGATGGTTACTGCCCTGGGAATTCCCTGCACTTTCCTTACGTTCCCTTCCTCATCCAAGCAAGTAAATTCCTTGTTATGATAGTCTAGGATAGCATGTTTTTGGTCCAACCAATCCATATGTAACACCCCTATTTCCCACAGCTTGTAATTAATCATAAAATAGGATTACCATGCTAAGGCATGTGGACAATGTAAAAGTATTATTGTTAAACTGCACATAACTAATTGTTGGGGGGTGAAGCCTTGAAGTACGAGCCATGATATCTCTAGAGGAAAGAAATCAGTTAATGAAGAAAGGACCATTGGTTGAATTATCAACCAGCCCCATGAATGGAAGCATGGTCTAACTACAAGATGTCAGCTCGAAGTACCACAGAGACCTGTAGACCCGAGCTTCATTCTGATAGAAGGAATAAGACAAGTCAAAAACCTTCCAAAGGAGGTAAGGTAAGATACATATAGAGACACAGTAAGAGAAGAGACATGGGGACAAGAGAAAAATCTTGTAAGGGAGATGTGTGAACCCAAAGGAAGTGTCAAGAACACGGCCTAAAGGACCCGAACATGAGCTTGATGCTAAGGAAGCATCTAATAAACCTTGTAGGGTCACTGTGACAGAGAGATTTTCTCTGAGAGGTGGTGTAAATTCCCTAGTGATATCATGGCTTAGCACAAGAGTGTCTAGAGTGCTAAGAATGAATGCCTTTGAGCCTATGTTTAGGTGGAAAGGCACACACCCACAATCAGTTGGATGGATGTAACTTGTAATAGATAAGTATTCTCATACCCTGTGAAATTAAGTTGTAATTATGTAATGAAAAGGGATACACTATGAATGACCCAGGGATGTGTATGTTTTCTTAATGGTTATACTGTATCTCTTTATTCTCATTTAAATTGTGTATTTAAGCAAGTATGTATTGGACATGTTTTGTATTCATAAATGCTTGCACCTTGTGGTGGCTTAAGCTAGATCCATGAACTGTGAGTTTGTCGACCTTGGGCACAATTTCAAGTACGCATGTCGACACTCCTAGTCATTCTGATTCCCTTGGAGGAGGAATTCTATTAAATCTCAGGAGAGATAGTGCACGTATGCACAGGCTCTCTGCGAGCCAGGTAGAGACTGAGAACCACTTAAGTTCTAGAGTTGAAGAATGAGCGTAAGGGGTGTGCGGAAGGATTCTTCCAAGCATTAAGTTCAAGAGAAAGAGTGCAAAGATCTTAAGCCTTTCAAAGATAATGAATATCAAGAAGAACAATGAGGTTGAATTATCGAAAGGGAAGGTCCCTTGTTTGGAAGACAAACAAACAAAATCTGTTCGGAAGAAGCTATGGTCCGTTGTGACCGTTGGGTATGGGAAAGAGTGTGGTAGTTAACCCTTGAATTATTCAGACTTTGCGAGTTCGACGAAATGAGAGAGTTCTTTGTAAGGGAGGTAAAATCCCTAAAATATCGAAGTCCCGAAGTTAACTCTTAGCCTTAGATCTGAGAATGCCTGAGAACCGTCCTGACCATAAGATCAAGGAGGTAGACAATAGTCAAGTTACCATAACTACCCATGACTTAAGAATCTAATAGCGAAGATGGATGTGAGTCGTTTAATGAGAGGAGAGGTCATCACGGTCGTCAAATCGAATGAAATACTCACTGGAGTTACCGAATCAAACACCAGTCACTCGATTGAATCAATGGTTGGGAATCATTGCAGAGTGCGAAGGTAGAGGACCTTCTAGTTCATGGACCACAATCAATCCATGTCATTGATCTCATTGGGGATAGAAGATCAATGACTAGGATTAGACTAGAGTCGATAAATAACTTCTCATATTGCAGAGGTGGGACCCTACAATCATTGTGAACCGTTGATCTATGAATGGAGATCGAGGGTGGGGAATCATTGTGGAGAGTGAAGGTAAAAGTACCAGACGCACTAGTTCAGGACCACAATTCACCATTGTCGTTGATCTCGTCCGTCTGGAATATCAATTACTCTAGATCGACCAGGTCAGGTGAGTACTTCCAAATTGTGGAGGTTGAGCTCTCTGATAAAGAGCATGCACGTTGGGACCCCAAAATTGTTGTGAACTGTCGATCGATGGACACCTCGGTATCAATCGGATCATGACTACCAGAAATTGAATAGTTGTGAGATGGGTGGTCATGATCCCTTTTGGAAATCCATGGAGTAATAGAGTACTTCAGTACCATCGGTCTGAGAGAATCAAAAAGCTCAAAAGAGATAACATTTTCAAGAGCGAAGACGGGATGCAAGATAGTCAGACTCACAGGAGGAATAAAGACTAAGGCCTTTGAACATATAAAAAACTCTTCCAAGTTGAAAGAAGTCAAAATATCAGGAGGAGGAGAGACAACAACCATTAGATCGGTTGCAGGGAGAAGCATATACATTTAGATCAGCGTCCAGGGAAGTAGAGGAGAAGCACTAGGAAGGAACAGATCCTAACCATTGGATCTGAGTGTAAAGGGATGTTAGTCATCCGATCTAAGGTAAAGTGCATGAGTTTTAATGTTTGTGTGCACGAAAGGGTTGACTGGAAAAGGTCTCGAAGTGCTGAAGTGAATCGGGACCATTCATCGCCAAGAGGGACAAATGGAAAAAGATCTACAACTCTTGAGAAAGAGCTTGTGTTCAAGGATAGAAAGGAATTGACGAAGACCTGAAGTAGATATTGACCATTGATCACCAGGAGACATGTGTCAGCAGATTAGTAACTCTAGAGAAATCACTTTGAGAGTTTCTAGTCGAGAGTTGAAACTCTCGAAGCCCGGAGAGCCGGAGAGCCGAAGTGAATCTCAACCATCAGATCAAAAGGGACATGTGGTAGAGATTCATTGTCCTCAGGTGAAAGAAACTTGAATACTTGAAGAGAATCTAGACCATTAGATCCAGAGGGCACGTGGCGACTGATCGCGAACTCTAGGTGAAAACACTCTGGGAGAATGCAATGGATAATAGTTTGAAATCATTGAAGCTCGAACAACCGAAGCAACTAGGAGATGTCAATATGAAAGAGGACACATGTCATCATATCATGAAATTCAAATAGAATGTTCCAAAGGAAGTAAAGCAAGGAGGATTTGAAGTTTGAGATGTCCAAAGGATGAAGTCCCGAAGAGAACGAAAGTCGTCGATTTTGTAGAAATTTCAATACAAATTATGTATTGCCTGGATTCTCCTGATCTAACAATTATATGCCATTTTTAAATACATAATCACTTCTACTAAAGTTCTTGCAGAATTTAAAACACGATCGCCAATTGCAATATCAAGAAGAGAGATCAATCACACATAACACACATGTTTTACCGAGAAAGAATAAAGCGAAAAACCCCACTATAATATATTATGTATATCTCATGGATCATGAAACAATATCATACAAAAATCTAATCAAAGAGCTCTCAGTATAATATACAATCATCTCACACTGTCATACAAAAATTAGCAAATGCATGTGCCAATTTACTACCTCCAGACAACCTTCCTCCTATGCGCAATCCCTACTGATGGAAAACCATGCAATGAATTTGAAACCCTCTTACGTAGGTTGTGCATTCCTCATTGGCACATCCAATGTGTGTTTGGTTGCATGAGTGCACTCACTAATGTCACAAATGATAGTCAAATTGTCCCTTTCACCTATTATTTGAACTAGGTTTCCACTGGATCTTACATGCATGTAGTTAACAGTGGTAAATCTTCAGTTGCATGTGATACCACTAATTGTGAATTAATTAATAATTAATTCACTGATCTCTCACTAGTGTAAGTTTAGTTACAACTAGTACAACTGAGCTTAATTCACTTAACTGAGTTAAAATACTTTACAACTCACATAACTACACATATAACTCTCTTACAACTTCGAATCACTCAGTTACAACTAATTTGACTTGCATGTCCCACCAATCAACCTTTGAACTCAAATTTCCTATAGATAACTGATTTTCCACTTCAGTTAACTATTTCCAAGCACTCATTGAGAATAGATTAATATTTATTGTCCAACAATTATTAAGGGATAATAATAGTCAACATACATCTATAAATAGAATCGTCTCACCATCTATAAATAGACATCATCTATAAATAGAATTTGCTCATCATCTAAAAATAGACTTCCACCTAAAAATAGCCCGAGGCTCCATTCTAGTGTAGGTGCATAATTTTCACTAGGATCTTCTTGTTGAATCTCAACACTCCCTCTCAACAAGAAAGGGATTATCCTTCACCCTAATCCTATCTCTATGGTATTCGAATTTTCTCCTAGTGAGAACCTTCATTAGAATGTCTACATCCTGATCTTCCATAGGAATGTACTAAGGAAACACAATCTTCTATTACACACAATATTTGATATGATGATACCATATATCTATATTCTTAGATCTATCATGAAACACATGATTAATCGAGAGTTTAATGAAACTCTAATTATCACAATTAATCATTGTCGGATCTAAATGAGAACCAAACAAACCAACCAAGATCTTTCTCATCCAGATAGCCTCACATGCAGCTTGACTCGCTGCCATGTATTTTTCTTCCACTGAATTGAGTGCCAAGGATATTTGTTTCCTGCTATACCAAGAAACAGTTGTAGATCCGATACTAAATATCCCCCCTGATGTGCTCTTTCTGTTTGTTCGACTGCCCGCCCAATTTGCATTCATGAAGCCATGCAACTTCACCTCATCCATATATCTATACCATAATCCATACTTATATGTACCTCTCAGGTATCTCAGGACATGCTCACTTTCCTTCGAAAAGAGCTTGGTAAGCATAACCATCGCTTGACTCAACTAGTTAACCACATAGAAAATGTCTGGTCTCATGTTCAATAGATACATTAGCGAACCCACTAACTATTGATAGAAAGTAGCATCCACTACCTCTCTAGAAGTAGCATCCTCTTTCTTCCAGTTTCCTGGAAGAAGAGTATCCATGGGTTTTCATCCCTCCATGTGAAACTTACCCAGTATCTCCCCTGCATACTTGCATTGAGACACAAAACATTCACCATCTCGCTGCCATATTTCCATTCCAAGGAAATAATGAAGGAGGCCCAAATCCTTCATCTCAAACTCTTTTGCAAGGTCCTCCTTACATGAGTGTATCAATTTCTCATCACCAGTCAGTATTAAATCATCAACATAAAGAAAAATGATTAAAATCTTACCCTTGTAGATCCATCTCGAACCTACCACTGATTTATCAACCGACCTTGGGACAATTTCCCATGCACTATTTTTTACAATGGATTCATACTCCTCCACCATTGCATCTACCTGTGTGGGCTCCTGCACTGCTTCCTGAAAGGAAGATGGCTCAGTCACTTTCTACCATTTCTGATGAATGGATCTGCATGAGTGGATTCCTCCACTCCATGAACCTCCTCATGTGGCTGATCCACATCTTGAGACTCATCTTCTTTGGGAACCAACAGTTCCTCCTCTACATGCAAGTCTAACTCCCTCTCAAGCGACAACCGCATGGATTTCCCCTCATTAAAATTTATATCCTATCGCATAACAGTCATATTACTATTAGGAAAATACACATGATAATTATGGGGTGTTTCCGTGTACCCCACAAACTTCAGCAGTCGGCTCCAGCTTCTTCCTGGCATTCTTGGTCACATGCACATAAACAGATGAGCCAAAAATCTTAAAGTGTGAAACATCAGGTTTCTTACCAGTGAAAGCTTCTTAAGGTGTACTCATGCCAAGTACTCTATGAGGACAATGTTTTTTCACATAAACCACAACATTGCATGCTTTCACCCACAAATGCATTGGTAGGCCCTAATCATGCAACATTGCTCGTGTTTCACCCATGATCATTATGTTCTTCCTCTCTGCAACCCCATTTTGTTGTGGGTTATGAGGCACTATGATTTCTCTTTGAATTCCTTCTTTGTTGCAGAAGTCTTTGAATTTGTTAGAGATGTATTCTCCACCATTATCGCTCCTCGGAGCATTCACTTACTTCCCTGACTCTTTCTCCACCAATGCTTTAAACTCATAGAACTTAGAGAATGTTTGATCCTTCTTCTGCATGAAGAAGATCCAACATTTACAAGAAAATTCATCAACAAAAATAACATAATACTTATGTTTTTTTGTTGAAGCAACCAAGAATGGTCCACACACGTCTATGTGAACTCTCTCTAGGATTACCAAAGCATGGTTCTCCTTTTCATGAAAGGTGAAATTTACATACTTCCCCATGGTGCAACCCTTGCACTGATATAACTGAGAAAGTGTTTCCATTGGAATTCCAATAGATATTTGCTACATGATTTTCAAGGCTCCATGATGAATATGGCCCAATTGCCTGTGCCATAATTCCCCCTCATCTCGACTCACCACTTTTTCTACCTTGCCCATCATGGAAGCGCAACCATCTACCTCTAGCTTGTAAATATTATTAACTTGAATCCCTATCGTCTTGACTTCACCCATTGTTTTATGTCACGGGAAATATTTTCCATCGCTGAAAACAACAGCATAGCCTCTGTCCTCCAACATTGCGACTGAGACCAAGTTTTTCTTCAGACTTAGAACATGCATAACATCTTTCAATTGAAATGGTTTACCTGACTTGCTCTGAAAGGTAATGTTACCAATGCCATTTTCACTATATCATCCATTTTCACCCATATCAATATTCATTTTGAGATCTTTCTCCTCCAAGTCACTGAAAAGATCCTTATCTCCCCTCGTGTGGAAGGAAGCACCACTATCCAAATACCACACCGATCCCAATGCACTTGACACCATGCATGTGATCAAGGACAGGTCAAGTTAAAATTGTGAGGTAAGGGCCTCACCAGCTGCAGCTCCAACAACCTTCTTGTTCTTCTTATTCTGCGGACAGTTAGTAGTGAGATGCCCATGTTTGTGACAGTAAAAACACTTCACTTTGGACAAATCCATCTTCTTTCCTTTAGACTTTGATTTTGAATGGAATTTATTCCCCTTCCCTTTCCTCGCCTTTGAAGCCAAAGCACAATCCTATTCATCATCATGTTTTGATGAAGAGACATCTATGGTGATCCTCCTAAACTCCTCTTGCGCTAGATCCGACCATAGTCGTTCCCAATATGGAAATTTACCCCTTCCATTGATAGAGTCTTGATAACTATGTCAATTCTTGGGAAGTCCTAGGAGAGCCAATCTCACCAAATCATCATTAGTGATTGTTATTCCCACACCCTCCATCTCATCTCAACATTGGACAAACTTAGTGAGATATTTTGGAATGGATTCACCCTTCTCCATCTTGATCTTCTTGAGTTTATCTTTGAGCGCCAATTTACTATGGTCACTGTTGTTTTGGAATAGATCATTCAAAGCCTTCCACATTGCATACGGTGTGGATTTCCCATGGAGGTTTGATACAATGTGGTCTCGTACTCCATCCAACAATATCCTTCTCACCTTTTCCACTTTCTTTTGCCATGCATCAAGATTTGCAGCATCTACAACATTTGGCTTAGGAACATCTTTGTCAATGAATTCCTTCAAGTCATTGTCTTCGAGTAATGCCTCCATCCTATCCTTCCAATAAATGTGGTTTGATCTGACCTTGAGTGCATACTCTAAACTCAAGCCATTGAAAGCCATTTCAATCTTGAATTAGTTGTAACACCAAGAAACTCTTTCTGCAGTTTTGAATTCTATCCAATCGCAAATCAGCTTCTGCAATCTTTTGCGCTCTGATACTATGTAGAAATTTCAATACAAATTATGTATTGCCTGGATTCTCCTGATATAACAATTATATGCCACTGTTAAATATAGGATTTCTTCTACTAAAATTATTTCGGAATTTAAAACACGATCACCAATTGCAATATCAAGAAGAGAGATCAATCACACATAACAAATATGTTTTTTCGAATTCATTTACCGGAGAATCCACAGTTGGTGTCATTTTTTCATCGACGTTTCGAATCCTGATCGGGATTCATCATCAGGACTAATCTCGATCTGGATTTGAAACTTTGATGACAAAATGACACCAACTGTGGATTCTCTGGCAAATGAATTCGAAATTCCTCACCACAGAAATCTGAAAACATATGTTTTACCAGGAAAGCATAAAGCTAAAAACACCACTATCATATATTATGTATATATCATGGATCATGAAAAAATATCATACAAAAATCTAATCCAATATCTCTCAGTACAATATACAATCATCTCACATTGTCATACAAAAATTGGCAAATGCATGTGCCAATTTACTGCCTCCAGACAACATGCCTCCTCTGCGCAATACCTGCTGATGGAAAACCCTGCAATGAATTTGAATCCCTCTTTCCTAGGTTGTGCATTCCTCATTGACACATCCAATATGTGTGTGGTTGCATGAGTGCACTCACTAATGTCACAAATGATAGTCAAACTGTCCATTTCACCAATTATCTCAACTTGGTCTCCACTAGATCTGACATGCATGTAGTTAACAATGGTAATTCTTCAGTTTCATGTGAGACCACCGATTGTGAATTAATTTTTAATTAATTCACTGATATCTCACTAGTTTAAGTTCAGTTACAACTAGTACAACTGATATTAACTCACTTAACTGAGTTAAACTACTTTACAACTCACATAACTACACATATAACTCTGTTACAACTTCAAATCACTCAGTTACAACTAATTTGACTTGTATGTCCCACCAATCAACCTTTGCACTCTAATTTCCTATAGCTAACTTATTTTCCACATCAATTAACTATTTCCAAGTGCTCATTGAGAATAGATTAATATTTATTGTCCAAGAATTATTAAGGGATAATAATAGTTGAATACATCTAGAAATAGAATCGACTCACCATCTATAAATAGACATCATCTAAAAATAGACTTCCACCTAAAAATAGCCTGAGGCTCCATCCTAGTGTAGGTGCATAATTTTCACTAGGATATTCTTGTTGAATCTCAACAGATTTAAGGTGAACATGTGGTGCCAGATCTAGTACTCCAGGTACAAAATACTCTAGAGGAAAGTAGAGGGTGAGAGCACCGAAGTCTCGAAGTGGAATCTCAATCGTTGATTGAGAAGGGGGTTGAAGGTCGTTGATATGGTATTGGTTGAAATTCTCTAAAGACCTGAAGTAGATCCTGGCCGTTGATCGCCAGGAGGGGTACATGTCGATAGATCAATGTCTCTATGTGAATCGTAGTGGGGTTTCAGTTAAGAATTGAGACTGCCAAACTCCGATGACCCGAAGTGAATCTGGACTATTTGATCCATAAGAGACGTGTCATAAATATATGGACTCTGGGTAAAGTCTCGAAGTAATTCATAGCCACTAGATTAAGGGGGACATGGCATGAATCTATGGATATCGGGTAAAGATCCAAAGTAATCCTCGATCATCCAATTCAAGTGGAAATGCGGAAAAAATCTGCATACTTCAAGGGAAATTAAAAGTTGAGACTTGAGACTCCCAAAGTCCGAAATCACGAAGCGATCAACACCATTTATTAAAGAGGATGCATGGAAGGAGATATGTCACTAGGGGAGAAGGTAATAACTGAGATTTGAAACTCTCGAAACCCGAATCAAGAAATAAATCACAGTCGTTGATTTAGAAAGGCTAGATCTTATCCATAGATTCAGAAAGGATATATCTGAGCCATTAAGTTCAGAAGCACTGTGAAGGTCGTGATATCAACAGTCCCATTGCATTGCGGGGACCGAAGGTGTGCGATATTTAAAAAGTTGAGGGTGGGCTGCAATCCATACCATGGTTTTGGAGAAAGGACACGTGGAGGCTCAAGGTGAATTGCGAGGTGAAAATTAGTTTGGTTTCAAACCACCCTTGGTTGCTCTCGTAATCACATGGTTACATAAGGCCATCTCTCAAGGTCATATCAAGGAAGGGGCTTATGAGAAAAGGAGCTAGCACCTAGACTCCAATATTTCACAAGCGTGAAGAGGAGGGTCATGGGTACCTTTAGACCTGCACTAGGAGGTCGAAGGGGTCTACGTCTAATTACAGAAAGAGACCATGAAGGTCTCAAAGATTCATTTGTATCTAGAATCAAAGATCCTTGACTAGGAGGTTGGACTGGTTCCCTGACCTTCCAAATTAGAAACCATGGATGGAGAATTTTTCCTTTAAGAAAAGAAAACAAAATTATGCCCCATCGCAGGTGTTAGCAACATTACTTGTCTTCGGCATCGGGATACCCAAGTCTGCAGGTTGCACGAGGAGCGCCCAAGCGTAGTGAATAGAAGAAGTCCTTTTCGGACTTAAGATCAAGCGAGCGGGCAAGATTATAGGGTCAACGGTCTGAATCCACCCATATGAGTAGATCAACGGTTGGTGGGAAATCGTGAATAGGGAAGTTGCGCCGAAGTTAACACAATAGATCACGCCCATATTATGTTCAGGGGAGAATAGCAGTCGTCCATCCAGAGGACGCATGGCGTGAGATCTAGTCGCGTCGACGTTTCAGCATTCAGGAGTTTGAGGGGCGAGAGTTTCATGTTGTTTTACATCCCGAAACCCCGAACCCTGATAGCATTGAAAGTGGGACCCGCGATACCATGAAACATTTTTAGCCCTCCATCCAAAGGGGACTCTGGCAGAAAACTGAGCCATCTCAGCATTTCTCCCATTGCGACTCCAAGGCGCAAAGAGTAGCTCTATTATATTCCAATGCGCGAGGTGCCGGGAGAGTCCCGGACCCGGGCCCACAATATCGCCGAGTGAGTTTCAGGACCATCAGATCTCAGAAGGACGCGTGGCACCAGACTTAGTTGTCTCGACATTTTTCTCATCGCAATTTCTAAATGTAGGGATTAGCTCCTTCCCATTCACAAACACAGAAAGTGCCTTGGGAATAAGCACATGGTCACAGCCCGTGGTCACCTGGGGAGAGAAAGGAGCTGTGTAAAAGGGCTAAAGGTGACGAGTTTAGTCAAAGAGGGGATCATCGCGATCTCTAGTCATCGTCGGATCCGATCTCCATATTGTTTCTCGCCTGGAGTAAATGACGACGAGAGCAGGTGGTTGAAACCTCCTTTCATTCATTGAGTGTGGGAATGGAGGGTCTGGAAAGCGGTCTGCTCGAAGAGGTACTGTGTCTCGATTTTTTCAAAGAAGCCATGCCAAAGTCCTCAACTAGATAGAGAAGTCTGCACATGCTATCCCAACACTTAATGGCTCAGCTACCCTCCCTGCAGGAGTCATGCGTAGTTAAGATGGCGCTTAAAGAATGATATCAGTACAAGTTTAACTGAAGGGACACCAAGCTTTGGGTGACTGGACACGCCTCTATGAGGCAAATTTATCTGAGTATATAAACTCAGTCTTGGTATTTTGTAAAGGATCGATGGTTGAGCAAGGCTCCCGATTGTAAAAAAATTTGATGAAGCGCTAGTCGCTCTGGTTAATATATATGGCATGTGAGATTCCTTACTTTATGGATGTCAGCTTCCCTTCCATGTCTTTGTTTACTGTGTTAGAACAACTCGGAATTGGAGGATCTAGTCGAGTTGTGGCTGTTATAGGATGATGTAGGTTGGATCACTGTAATAGTTACATTGTTTCTAATCGGTTCTTGTGATATTCTCAGCACTGAAACGACTTGGAATTGAAGGATTCAGTAGAGTCACCCCTCATCTCCTTGAAGCTCTGGACCAAGAGGATCTTGGCTTCCAATTTTTTTGTCATTAATATTTCGAAGGCCTATTTCCCGAGGTAGTCTTCCTCACCTTTCTCACAAGTCTTCCTTCTACCACCCTTTAATCATTTACTGACAGAAGTTGGATCAAGACCTCCCTTGCTATATACATGCCAGGCTCGGTTTCCTGAGTTAAAGCTTTACCTTCTTGAGTCTTTACCCATTTGATCACCCTATTAAACAAATCATGACATCAAACTGATGGGCGTTGGGCTCTTCTCCTGCAAGAAATCCAGGAGTGACTTCTGACGCTAACATTTTTGGCGTCGTTGCTAGGGACGAAGTTGAAAATTTTCCCCAGGATTGAATGACATTGAGCCTCTGATATTGAAGGTGCATCGGGTATCAGAGCCTTTGAAGATTGCTACTGTGCACCTAGCGACTCCATTGTGACAACTCCGTTGTGGTGAACCTGTCGAGTTAATCGTGGCTTTCAGGGGTAGACACACGCGGTCTCATCCATAGTTGCCTCTAGCTACACCCGAATCTGATCCAAAGGTGGTTCTCAGAAAAGGAAAGGCCCCTGAAGAAGAAGCTTCCATAGTCGAACCAGGTAATTCGCCATCTCCTTTTGTAAGAACTCCATTTTCTCCTCCTTGGATTCCTGACCGACCTCCTTCAGAGATTTCCCATTTCTTGAATTTTGGGAGTGTTCCTACTGAGTTTTCCCCTCCCGATCTAGGACTAGAGGGATAAATCCTTGTCACTCCCCTCTCCTCTGAAGCTATACCCTGGAATAGACCCAAGACCGTGGAGGATTCCCCCACGCCTATTTTAACCACTCCTGCGTAAAGAGGAGCACCTGGTGACTTGAGCTCATTATCCTTCTCCTTAAATCCCCTCTTGTTTCCCACCCCACTTCGGGACTCATTCCCAGTAGCCCCTTCACGAACTCCTTCTCCTCCAATTTCTCCTCCATTTAATATTCCTATGGCTGGTGCTAATCCCCCTCTGAATAGAATGGACGCCATAGTTGCTACCAGATATTCTCCCTTAGTTCTACCCCATCCTATGAATCCTCTCCCTGCTGGAGATTACTTGAAGTACATGCCCAAGTTCACTAGGGAAGGAGATGTAACTGTCGAAGAGCATCTGGATTCCTTTTACAGTTATGCAGACAACCTCAACATTGAAAATGAAGATGTTTGGATGAGAGTCTTCATCCAGATCCTTGATGGAGAGGTGAGAAAATGGTTTATAGGATTGGCCCCTGGATCTATTATCGGGATCAAAGCCCTGGATAGTGTTTTCCTGAGGCAGTGGGGCGATAGGAAGGACTTCATGTATTACATGACAGATTTCGGGTCTTTGAAGAAAATGGAAGGATATTCTGTCTCTGGCTTCTCCAAAATATTTAATAAGATTTATAATAAAATTCCTGCTGAAATAAATCCCTTAGAAGCCTCGGCCAAGATTTCTTATGCTAGTGCGTTTGGCCCCAATTTTTGTCTTTTGTTGAGAGAAAGAAGAGCTACCTCCTTAGCTCAAATGCAAGATGTGGCCATAGAAGTGGTATTCAATGTATTAGCAGCTAACAGACTGAGGAACAAGGCTGACACAGACAGAAGAATGGGAAGGTCAGAAACCTCAACTTCCGGATCATTGGTGCCCCACCCTCAAGTGGACGAACTGACCAAGATGGTGAAGTCATTTTCTATAGAGATGGAGAGAATGATATTCGAGGGGAGGAAAGCATACTAGGGCCCTCAGAATGTCAAAAACAAAGGAGGTTTCAGGAGGCTGAACAATTTTACTACCCCGAATGTGAAAAGAGAGAAGGGAAGAGACAGAGAAGACCAGAAAATTCAGGCCCCTTTTCAAAACAATTTTGTGGCCGAGGGGGAAGAAGGAGAAACAGACGAGATTGATCCTAAAATCCATTTCTTCGGAGACACTCCTCATTTTCCTCATCTCACTCAATCAACAAACGAGGAGTCTCTCATGGACAGACAGCTAAATGAACTGAGCAAGGGAGACAAGGCTAGTGGCAACAAAGCAAATATGATCTAAGGTCTAAGAAAAAGACAGTAGCACCTGATGTCCCTGAGCGGTCCATTAGAACAGAGAAGCTTGTTGATGAAGTAAAAGACAGTCACAAAGTTAATAAGACCTGACCCCTCTCTCCCATTATCCAGAGTCATGCTCTCGAAATAAGAGAAATCCCAAAGCTCTCATCTTCTTTTAATTTCGAGCATGAAATTCAAAAAATATGAATCCCTGTGCCCCTGACAGAATTGATTAAACATGAAGGGTTCAAGAAATTATTCTCTGATATTTTACATTCTAAGATATCGTGCCTCCCCACAGACTCTATCAATTTGCAAGATGAAAATTCTGCAGTTATTCTAGGTCCTATGGTAGAAGATAGGAATGACTCATCCCCTCCCTTCCACACTTCCTTGAACATACATGACAAGGTGTTGCAAAACTGCCTGATGGATTTGGGAGATTCTCACAACTTCATGCCCAAAAATGTCATGGAAGAGTTAGGGCTAGAAGTCACCCGAGCCTATCATGACCTCTATTCCTTCGAATCCAGGAAATTCCAGTGTCTTGGAGTTATCAAAGACCTGGTCGTGACCTTGTTTCAGTTGCCCATGAAAAGTGTGGTCATGGATATTGTAGTGGTCGATGTCCCCCCCAAGTTTGGCATGTTGTTATCGATATCTTGGATAAAAAGGCTCGGGGGAACTTTGCAAATGGACCTCACATATGCTACTATCCCAGTGTTTGGAGCTGAGCATAGAAGACTATACAAAGAAGCCCAACTGGCCTATATAATCAGTGATGAAGCCAATCCTACCAACCATCCCATTTTTGCCTTAGACACTGATTTAGGTTCCAGTGTGCTACAACTCACCAATGCCCTCGAACCTCCTCTTAAACTTAGAAAGAAGCCCACCATTTCCCCTAAATTTCCTCCCTCCATCACCCCAGTCTGAAAAATGTTCTTTGATGGAGCCTCCTCCAGGGAAGGTGTTGGAGCTGGAGTGGTTTTTGTGTCACCTGCTCAGGAAACCGTATCTCTGTCATACAAGCTAGAATTTGAAGCTACCAACAATGTGGCAGAGTATGAAGCTCTCATCCTGGGGTTAAGAGCTATGAGGGAAATGGGAATTTAGGAGGTAGCAGCATTTAGTGATGCAGAGTTGGTGGTCCAACATATCAGAAATGCTTATCAGGCTAAGCACCCCCGTCTCAGAAGCTACATAAATGAGGTATGGGACCTAATTGATAGTTTCTTCTCAGCATTCAACATTTCTTTTATCCCAAGAGAGGAGAACGCAATGACCAATTCCTTGGCCACATCAGCAATTAATTTCAGAGTGCCCTTGCTGCCCAAATTCATATATGATGTGGAAGTGAAATACAGGCCCTCCATACCTGACAACGTCAAACATTGGAAGGTTTTCGAGGATGATCTCAATATCAAGAAATTCTTGGAGACTGTCGAAGAATTTTTAGAGATGCACATTGACCAAGACTCTATCTCTGAAGAAGATATTGATGGGGGTAATTTTATAAATAAGATTGCAGAACATAACATTGTACAATTGCCCAACAATCATATTCCAAGAGCACTAGTTCCTCTGGAAAGGATTTTTGATAGAAACGATGTGTCACTAAAAGGGGAGACCACGGAGGATGACACTGATACTATTCGGTGCAACATTGGGACCGAGAGTGAGCCCAAGTTTGTTAAATTGTCAAGAAGCCTGACAGAGGAGAAGAAGTCCGAATACACTAGAATTTTGAGGGAATTCCCTGATGTATTTGCCTGGACCTACAAAGACCTCAAAACACATGACACTACTGTCATCGAGCATAAAATCCCATTAAAAGAGGAGGCAAAACCATTTAGGTAGAAGCTGAGACAGATCAATCCTACGTTGTT
>JZKD02S1939657.1:362678-377234 GCA_000966675.3 Picea glauca
TGAAGGCAAAATTGACAAAGGCTTATAGACCCAGAAGGTCTCTCAGGATATCCTGAGGACCCAGAGACTGATAAAACAAGAGAAATATGAAACTAGAGAAAATGGCCACAAAAAAATACAAAAAGCCACCAAAAAATGGGATTGATCCCCAGCAAAGTCGCCAAATTTGTTTCAGGATTAATCTGTAAGTGCGGACACAAACCGATCTCCCTAGATCCACCTAGATCTAGAACAAAGCAGGACAGAATAATACTCTTTCCCTAGATTTATACTATTGAATGAACTAGGAGGCAAGGATCATGTACATACCTTATGAATGCTTCCTTGGGTCTCTGTTGTACCAATTTCTCTCCAATGCTCTTGCACCATCAAGACCACAACAGTACAAACCAATCGAAGTGAAGACAATTCAATATATTCAACAGCTAATCTATACATATGATCAAGGAGTTATGTAATAAAGTGACATTAGCTTTATGGGAAAGGGACATATTACTGTATTAAATTGATAGAAAGTAAGACTTACAACCTGAGCCTTGATGTTGTAGATCTCCTTTCGATGGCTCCTAGCTCTGACACACACTTTCTCATGCATGAAGAAGATCAACCACTTTTGATGACCTTGCTAGTGTCTCTAGCTGTTGTAGCCTCAGTCCTTCATACAATCTTGCACTAATTCTCCAATCAATCTCTTGCTAGTTTGCTTCTTACCCTTCCCATGAGCATTCTCCTCAGCATATAGGAGAGAATAGATTAGTTACTTGGATAGGAAATGATCCCAAGATATCAGAAAAGCCAGTACTTAGATAAACATTCGAATGCCAACTCATCCTTCTAGAAGGCTCGAGAACTTCATATTTTTCCTTCCTTTAGAAGATGTTCGCACCCTGATAGTTAGATACAGTGCGAACCCCTCGCACCTCATCTTAATGCAGCCTGCGAGAATCATGCATTCTCGTAGGCAAATATATAGGTAGCCTGCGAACCTCCCTTAAAAGTATGATTTCTGGAAGCAGACAAAGGTAACTTTTCTCAGGAAACTGTTCTTAGTGAAGAGCTTGATTTTCCATCATCATGACAACCAAAATTGTGGATAATAGCTACTGTGCTCCCACCTGAGCTTGCACACTTTCTTCCGATGCTTTGGAAGAATTCCAAGTTTCCCAAAGGCCTCAACCTTTGCCTTCTTTCTCCTCTGCGAACTCCTTTACTTTGAGTTCTCTCACGCATATGAAAACGTTGTTCCTCCTGAGCTTCTAGGAACCCTGAACTCTCCAAAGAGTTATTCAACCTCTGCGTTCCTCGCAGCTATAGCTTTGTGTGCTGAAAGCACTACTCCTCCTGAGCTTGTTCCTTTCAAATCCTTGAAGGATTCTTCAACTCATGCACCTGTGCAGAGTCTTCACACACACACAATGATGTCTCTCCTGAGCTTCTCAAATGCTCATACCCCTAAGGGATTTTATCCTTCTTTCTTCTCCCATAGATGGAGAATGTAATGCCCTCCTGGCTATCCTTCTACTCAAGCAACTTCTTGTTGATCCTTTCAGGGTGTTCAACAACCCTGTGAAGATCCCTCAGATTCTTCCTTCAAAATACAGAACTCAAAGAGTTCTCTTCTCCCTGTGCATGTCTGCACAATGTCTCACTGCCCTCCTCGCAGAGTATCTTCTCCCAGAACGTTCAGCAGTTCTGTCCTCTTGTGCACTTATGCACCTGCTCAAAGCCCACCTGGTGGAGCTCTCAAAATCCTCAGTGATTTTGGTTCTTTCTAAACTCATAGCAAAGTTCTTCCTCTGTGCACTCCTTGCACCTACTCAATGCTCACCTGGCAGAGCTTCCTATAACTCCTCAGAGATTTTGTCTACAACTGTGTCTTTCATACACAGCCTTGCCTCCAAGGTGTTCAACAAACTTGAGGTCTTTCCTGAGTTGTCGATTCTATTTCTTGTTCCGCAACACGTCTTTGTCTGAACCTGCAGAATTCAGAAGTGCAACCTCTATGCACGGCTATCAGAACTCACAGTGTTCTGTCACACCCTCCTGGTGTGACGCCTCAAAGACCTCTCAAGTCTGAAATCAAGTAACTCTTGCAAATGCCTAAACATAACATACATTCACAGCATATAAAAAACACTCACAGACATCCACATAACACAGAATACCTGCAGGAAAAACTGCTCTTTGTATTAAATATGGCAATTGCCTATATTTACAATGTGTTCCTGAGCATGGCCTGTAACTAGGTCTCGGCTCTTCTCTCTTCTTCTCTCCACTTGCAGACTCTACCTCAACTCCTACCTCTCCAAAATGAGATCTGAAATCTCTTTTACCTGAGGGGCTCTTAGAGCTCTTCCCTCCAATCTACCTACCCTATTCAATTACATTGAATGGGCTGTCTAGTCCAACATCTAGATCTAGATCTCAGCCTTACCAACATTAAAGGCCTATATTATCTATAGCCTACTCAAAGGCACGGCTTCACAGCTCAACAACTTAACATTTAATTACATTAAATTCAAATTCCAAATGAGGTTGGGCGTCTCTCTTCAACTTTGAATGCATGCTCTTGACGTGGCTGGCTGGCTGACATGGAGAGATTCCCCTGCATCATACTTCTCAGCTGCAAAATTCATGAGCTCCTTCTCATGAGCTTCCCATCTCTGATTTTGAAACCCTCCTGGATCCCAAATCATCCTCTGGAGTTGTTCACCCACTCCATATCCTTGTTGTTGTTGTTGTTTTTGTTGCGCTGCTTCTTCCTTTCTTCTCATCTGCTCCTCGCTGGTAGTCCTTGCTGACCTTAACATCAACCTTCTGATCTCCTCGATCACTTCATCCAACTGCTCCAGTGGCTGGTCCTATTTTTGCAGTCTCCCCAGCTGCAAATATTTTCTACAATTGGGTAGATCATCATGATCTCCCATGCTTTCTTCTTCATCAACTTCCAACTTCACCTGTTGGATGTGCACGCTCTTCACTTTCACCCTCTCTTCTAGGGCTTCAAATTTTTCATACAGATCAGCAAATCAAATGTTTTCTGCTTCTTCTTCTTCTTCATCTATGGCCTCAAGTTGCCACTCTGCTGTAGAATTTTGTCCTGTAGTCTCTTCCTGACTGACCTTATGTTCAGTCATCTTCTCTGACAGCTCAACTTCTATCAGTTCTCTTGCTGGCTCTAGATTTTTCAGCCAATCCTCTAGCATCTCTAGCTCCATCTCCCATGGAGTGATAAATCTTCCTGCTCGCTCTTTGGCTTCCTTTGCTTCTAGCTTCAGTGCTGCAGCTTCTTTCTTTTCAGCTCCCTGGCCAAAATCATTGAGCCATTCCTCAGAACACTCATGCTCTTTTCCTTCTTGGGAAGCTTTAGATATCTTCTCCAATTCTTCTTCCCTGACAGTCACAACTAATTGTTCTTCTGTTGTTGTTTCACCTGCAACACAGATTTCTTCCTCCTCTTGGGAAAATGGTAGGAATATTTGTATTCCCCCAATCATCATATGGCTTTTCAAATCCTCTTCCTCTGTCAGCTACACCTACTGATCCAAATCAATCTCTGAATTTATGAGACCCTATGATAGTTTCATTTGCTCATCCCTACCCACCTGGCAATATGGGATGTCTCTACTGCCCTCCTGGCAGTCCATGGAATCAACTAATTCCATCTCTGTTTCCTTGCCCACCTAGAAAATTGGAAAACTTCCACTGCCCTCCTGGTAGTCTTTGAGATCCTGCAGTGACCTCATTTCATTGCCCAGATGGCAATGTGAAATTCCTCGGCTGTCCTCCTGACAATCCGTGAGATCCCGCAGTGATATCAACTCATTGCCCACCTAGCAATTGGAAATTTCTTCTCTGCCCTCCTAGTAGTTATTGAGATCCTCAGCCAATCCCATTTCATTCTCCATATCATTGAGACCTCTCCTAGACTCTGGTTCACACACCTGAACCGTTTCTTCAGTTTCGTCAAGGTTTTCATCATACCTCAGCCATCCTTTCAACAACCTTCACTGTCTTATGACCATCAAATCCTTGATTGGCCATTTTTCTTTCGGCTTCCTCATGGGCCATTCATACACCCATCTCGGCTTGGCTTTCTGCTACATCCACAGTTCATGATTTTCTATGTCTGCCCTTATTTCAGCGAGCTCTTTATCCATTTCTACAATCTTTTCTGCCTTGCTCTTCCTTCCAGCATGCCTACGGCCTTCATTAGTAATGGCGTTGTCCCTGTCTTCTCTCCTAGCAAACCTGTTGCTGTCACTCTGCACCAAGAGTGTTTCCAGATTCATCCTATAGTCCTGTTGACTGCTTTCTTGATTGCTGCCTACCTACAATCAAATCCTTACAGAGTCTCCAGCGCTTTGTCTTCCTCTACCTTCTCGCTTCACCTGAAATATACAAGTGAATTCCCTTCTCTGATACCACTTGATGTGTATCAAAGTTCTCTTTACCTCTTATGCCTCCCTCATCTGAAATATACAGACAAGAATCAAGCTCTGATACCACTTGATGCAGTAAGAGAAACGCGCGACCACCACCTCGCGCACTCCTGCTCACAGGATCGTTCAGATTCCCCTTTGAGTCGAATTAGCTCATTCGATTCCCTACTCGAATCTCTGATGAAAAACTGATCCAAAGGTCCTTAATTTTCCCACACGGCTCTTCTGCACTTAACCGTGAACTTTCCCAAGGAAATTTCGAGTTTCAGAGTTTCTTCTTTTCTGATGTCGAGAGTTCCTGTACTCTCAAACTCCCAAACTCCGATTTTTCAATGCACTCCCTTCCGGACTTAGCCCATCTTGGTTATGCCCCCTAGTCTATATGACTAGTCCTCGTAAGACCACAGTCTTATCTCCTTATCGGGATTTGGGGTTTCACGATCCTCGATGTCACGAACCTCTGTCCCCGCAATCTCCCGATCACCAATTTGTCAATACGACACTTTACGCATTATCCCTCCTAGCTAAGCTCTTGGCCCATATGACCACTATCCCCCCATGACCGCAGTCTTATTCCCTTTCAGGGTTTCGTACATCGCAATGCCGAAATGCAATTGCCCTCGGGACTGTTGATCTTTCGAATTGTGATTCTCCACTATGATGACAATTGGCCCCATGATGGTTCTTTCCTCCTTGTCGGGATTTCAGACTTCACGATTTTGAATTGCAAGGACTTCTTGTCCATGGAATTTCCGATTTCCCGATTCACAATTTCCCGATTGACGATTCTCTTATCGGGACTTTCTCCAATAATCCAGATCTCCACTACATGTCCCCAACTGATGGATGGCTCAGATCAAATCTTGTGGTTTCACGACTTCAAATGTCCTGGGCGCCTCATCCTCAGGACTCGTGAAATGTCGAAGTCCGATGTGCCAAAATACCGACGACGCTCGGTCTCCGCCTCGCATCTCCACAAATGGACAGCTCTGGTCCACTCTCGCTATTTCGAAACTTGAAATTTCCCAACTTCCTCGACCTTAGGACCTCCGATATCCCGAATGCCGATATCCCGATGCACCAATGCCTTCCGGGACTTTCACACTCGCTTCTCTATGCTAAGTGTTAAACCATGCATGATTCTCTACCGATCCAATGACTAACGGGTATCTTGATCCGATCTGACGGTGCAGATCTGTCCTTCTTCTTGTGCGCTCCTCCTTCTCCTTCCTGGACATGGAAACCAACGGTCCATATCTCTTGCTCCCGCCGATCTGACGGCTGCTTTGCTCCCACCTGAGCTTGCACACTTTCTTTCGATGCTTTGGAAGAATTCCAAGTTTCCCAAAGGCCTCAACCTTTGCCTTCTTTCTCCTCTGCGAACAACTTTACTTTGAGTTCTCTCGCACATATGAAAACGTTGTTCCTCCTGAGCTTATGAAAACGTTGTTCCTCGCAGCTATAGCTCCATGTGCTGAAAGCACTACTCCTCCTGAGCTTTTTCCTTTCGAATCCTTGAAGGATTCTTCAACTCATGCACCTCTGCAGAGTCTTCACACACACACAATGTTGTCTCTCCTGAGCTTCTCAAATGCTCAGACCCCTAAGGGATTTTATCCTTCTTTCTTCTCCCACAGATGGAGAATGTAATTCCCTCCTGGTTGTCCTTCTACTCAAGAAACTTCTTGCTGAGCCTTTCAGGGTGTTCAACAACCCTGTGAAGATCCCTCAGTGGATTCTTCCTCCAAAATACAAAACTCAAAGAGTTCTCTTCTCCCTGTTCCTGTCTACACAATGTCTCACTGCCCTCCTGGCAGAGTATCTTCTCCCATAACATTCAACAGTTCTATCCTCCTGTGCACCTATGCACCCACTCAATGCCCACCTGGCAGAGCTCTCAGAATCCTCAGTGATTCTGGTTCTTTTTGAACTCACAACAGAGTTCTTCCTCTGTGTTGCACGTACTCAATTCCCACCTGGCAGAGCTTCACAGAACTCCTCAGAGATTCTATCTACAACTGTGTCTTTCATACACAGCCTTGCCTCCAAGGTGTTCAACAACCTTGAGGTCTTCCTTGAGTTGTTGATTCCAGTTCTTGTGTCGTAGCATGTCTTTGTCTGAACCTACAAAATTTAGAAGTGAAACCTCTATGCACGGCTATTAGAACCCGCAGTGTTTTGTCACACCCTCCTGGTGTGAAGCCTCAAAGACCTCTCAAGTCTGAAATCAAGTAACTCCTGCAAATGCCTAAACATAACATACATTCACAACATATAAATAACACTCACAGACATCCACATAACATAGAATACCTGCAGGAAAAACTGCTCTTTGTATTAAATATGGCAATTGCCTATATTTACAATGTGTTCCTGAGCATGGCCTATAACTAGGTCTTGGCTCTTATCTCTTTTTCTCTCCACTCGCAGACTCTACCTCAACTCCTACCTCTCCAAAATGAGATCCGAAATCTCTTTTACCTGAGGGGATATTAGAGCTCTTCCCTCCAATATACCTACCCTATTCAATTACATTGAATGGGCTGTCTAGTCCAGCGTCTGGATCTAGATCTCATCCTTACAAACATTAAAGGCCTATCTTATCTACAGCCTACGCAAAGGCACAACTTCATAGATCAACAACTGAACATTTAATTACATTAAATTCAAATTCCAAATGAGGTTGCACCTCTCTCTTCAACTTTGAATGCGTGCGCTTGACATGGATGGCTAGCTAGCTGGCTGACGTGGCGAGATGCCCCTACATCAGTATTCAGCAATGGTCATACTCCCAAGCTTGAGTTCAAAGAACTCTTTCATTTTCTTGTCATAGTATCTCTTAGTCAAGTATTTCTTCTCAAAATACTTCTTGAATTCCGTCCAAGTAACACTTTTCTCTCTAATGTGTTGCACCTGCACAAGTTGATCCCACCACATGGATGCCTTTCCCTTGAGTTGGTAGATCAAAA
The DNA here is from genome assembly GCA_000966675.3 of Picea glauca. Classification (NCBI taxonomy): domain Eukaryota; kingdom Viridiplantae; phylum Streptophyta; class Pinopsida; order Pinales; family Pinaceae; genus Picea; species Picea glauca. The sequence continues at coordinate 370,090 of JZKD02S1939657.1, forward strand.
TTCTACCTTCTGCATGAGAATAATAATTATAGAATTGAAAATAATTTCTCATGCCCAACAACCATGTCTCTGCATATTCATCCTTTCTATGCTCATCATCAAATTTAGGAGGTTTGATTTTGTTCATTTCACCTCATAGCTCATCCATCCCATACCTATTATGCTTTCTGACAGAGGATGGAATTGAGTTTTTGTGTGCCCTCTTATTGAAATTCCTCAGGGAATGATGGTGATGTATGCTAGCACTTCTTTCTCTTTTTTTCTCATCAGGAGATCTATGATTTCCTGATTTGTTTGAGCCACTCTCCTTATCCAATTTCTTTTCTATTATGTTCAAGATTTCCATTAACTTTATGTTGAAGTCCTCTTGCTAATCCTTGGCTCTCATAAGCCTTTCATTATCATATTTATGGCTTTGGACATCCTTCTGCAAATTTTTAATGGTCTCTACCATATTCATGTTTTCATCCCTTCCTTCTCCATGTCCATTGGGGTTTGTTCCTTCAATGCCCAAATGGAAATCTATCCAAGGATGATTTTAGGGGCTAAATTTCGCTCATGGGCTAATTTTCCATGATTTTTCCCAAAAAAGATTCACTATTCTAAAATTGATTCACCCAAATTCTATAGGATAAAATTATTTTACCTTAAAAATCACCAAAATTTTATACAAACTATATAAAATCCTTAGAAATTTGAATATTTTTACAAAAATATCACCAATATTTTATTGTTGGCATATGAATGATTAGTAAGATTTCCCAAGGTTTCTAAATTTTAAAATAAATTTTCATCCTTAAAATCATCCTTGAATCCATCCCTCTGATCTCATATTCCTGGCTCTAAGTTCCCTTTGCATATTCCATTCCTATGGAATATGTGTTGATCCTTATCTCATCTAATTTTTGTTAACTCTTATAAAATTTGCATCCAACAAAACTCTGTCAGGCTATCTGACTCAACAATTTCAAGAAAAATATGAACCATTCTGGTTCAATAATATATCAAAAATCTTTCTTCTAGTTTATTGAAAAATTGAATGCCAAGATCAATTTTCTGGGTGACTATTTATATTCTATTTTTTGATACCTTTCCAATGCATGTTCCCATGCTCAATTCTAAGTCTTGAGCAGAAAGTTATGGTTATTTGAAAATTGCCCATAAATTTTTTACTTTTTTTCACTTTAACTTGGTACAAACTTGCACTGTAATTAAGTATTTTTCACCTACTTCGTTGGAGTTTCATAGGATCTCAATTGGGTTTCTTCATATACATATTTTGGACACTTTGTCCAAGTTTCACCTTTTTCTGGGTTCCAAGATGCTAGTTACAGCGTGATGAAGTTTTAGGCCAATTCATGTTTTTGTTCTGGAATGCTACAGGTACCTTCTTTTCCATATTAAGAATATTTAACGTGCCTAGAAATTTAATTCAGAACTGGGAATGTCTTCTATGGTTCAATATCTTTCCATTGACTACTCCTGTGCCTCATTCTGATTCCGTAGAAGAAAGTTATGGCTCTTTGAAGTTAGTTGGGTCTTAAAATTTACCCTCCACTGTTTGTGTTGTAACTTTCTCTTAAAAGTTTCATTTGACAAACGGTTTACACCATTAGAAAGATCTCTCCAAACTCTTTTATTTGAGGTGTAGAGACGAAGTGTAGTTTGGTACACTCTTTTCTTATGGTTTTTGAGTAGCTAAAAATGTTGTTAAGGGCCTCAAAAACGCGTTGCAAAAAGATGACGTTCAAATGATATAAAACGTCGCAAAAAATCATTGGTTTTATGTTGTTGTTCACCCTCCAAACAACTTCGCGTGCACAAATTTCAACCTATACACCCATATTTAGCATGCACAACAACACCACAAGGTAACTTGTGATCCGCGCACCTATAACCATTGTGCATCACTTCTATATCGTGCTAATAACTGGTGCACACTACTTTTGTTTCATGCACCAATATCCACCACACAAAATCTTGGTTCTTGCACTTTTACCTGTTGCGCGCAATTTTTGTATCGTGTGTTGATATTCCATGCGCATTTCACTCTATGCGCTGCACCATGCTAAACTTTAGTATGCCTCCACTGCGCACCAATACTCTATGTGCACCAATAACTAAACTGTCGTGTGACAACATATACCCACATTTCGTGCACACCAACCAAACTCCTCTGTGCTCTACCAATACTGAGCACACCACTTGTGCCATTATTATGTGTTTGCACACCGTGCACACCTTATTATGTGTATTCACATCGTACAATGCTTAATTTAGTGCGCGCATGTGCACACCAACCTTTTTTTGCACGACACCAAAATTTAGTGCATGCACCTGCACACCAACATTTTTCCCCGTGGTGCCAAAATTTAGCGCGCGCACCAGCACGCCAATATTTTTCCACGCGGCACCAAATTTTAGTGCACGTACCAACACACCAATATTTTTTCCACGCGGCACCAAATTTTAGCGCGCACCCGCATGCCAATATTTTTCCGCACTGTGCCGAATTTTTACATATCACAAGTTTTTTACTACACATCATGCATTTTTAGTGCACCCACCTGCACACATTCATTTTTATGCACATCAATTCCTCGTAAATTCCGCTGCAGAAATTGGGGCTTTTGCTTAACTTTTTCCTAATTTCTTCCATAGACATTTTTCCACTATGAAAATTGTTCAATTCCACCCCGATAACACTAGTTCAACCTCTGCAACAACAAATCGTTGTGGTTTGACATTTCTAGAATGAATTTTTCCCAAACTCAAGTGACGAATCGAGAATTTTAATTACTAATCTCACTCCAACTATCATGGATTCACTGTAACTTCATATTCAACCAATTCCAGGTCTGAATTTGCTAGAACAAATATTAAATCAAGAATGTCTCACCACATGGCCAAATTTCTCAATTTTCCCATGAATTTAACAATAGAAATTGGGCATGTTTCCCAATTCCGCACAATTGTTGTTACTTTTTACCATGTACGCTTTGCAACTCAAAATTTGGCCACTTCCAAATAAATCCTCTATGAAATTTTTCTTCAACTCAACTTTCTCGGGCCATCTAGGCTCAATGTTGAAAATTGAATCTCTGATACCATATTATAACATCCCCGACCACCCATGCCAAGGCATGCTACATGAGAGAATGTTTTTCATTCTCTCCTTAACATATTGTAACATACCCAACATCCAACTAAGCTATGCCACATAATTTTTTTGAAATGCATGAAATTGAAACATATACACACAGAGACTCTTGCGGATATATATATATATAACATAAATAGATAAATACATACTATAAATTCATGGATTTATACCAAAATAACCGTAAACATATACATGCAGCATGTACAGGCAATACCTGTAAAAATAAGAACGTAAATAATAATGCAACATGTAAATTTATCACACAATTGACACTTATCTTGGTAATAATATCACCAACTGTGTGTAGACCTTCCACGAACCTCCTAGCCTTAGACCACACTACTCATCACTCTCAGCAGTGGGTCACCCCTGAGCTGGGACTAAACTCCACCCAGGTAAAGGGATTTCTAACCAGGCTAATGGATCATAGACAACAGGAAAGACTTTTTCATAGGTGCCAACTCAAACTAACAGCCTACAGTCCCTCATTCTCCACATGTATGTCCCACCCTAGGAAGTGTGCCCCTTCTCAGCTAAAAAATCCTTCAATTGTCCCACTTCATTTTCGAGCTTCAACGATAGGCCGAACAGGAAGTCTCAGAGCCCTGTAGTTGTAGTTTATCACTTTCAAGAAATCAATTCCCAGCAATTCTCTCACCTAGAGAGAATGCTCATGGCCTTGACAGCCCACCTCTTCAATATCCCACGGGCCTGACAACCCGCTTCTTCATTCCAACTCCCAAGCTAACCAACTACACAAATAGGTATGGCTATGGATACAGGTTCAGGTACAATGACATGAAGGTATAGAGGATATCTCAATGAGCGTGTGAATGATGATGGCATGGCTGAATGGATGATTGAATGATGGAAAGAATCCCCCAAAATGAACTAATTCCAAACTATATGTATGCATGTTTCCAACTTGACACTTGTCATGTTGGGAGCTACTTTGGCCAGGAATGATTTTAGGGGCTAAATTTCGCTCATGGGCTAATTTTCCATGGTTTTTCAAAAAATGAGATTCGGTATTTTAAAAATGATTCACCCAAATTCTATAGGATAAAATTATTTTACCTTAAAAAATGCCAAAATTTTATAAAAACTATATAAAATACTCAGAAATTGGAATATTTAAAAAAAAAAAATTGCTAAACATTTATAGTTGGCATATGAAGGATAAGTAATATTCGCCAAGGTTTCTACATTTTAAAATAAATTTCCATCCTTAAAATCATCCCTGACTTTGGCCCACTTGTCCCCATCCTTAGAATTTAGGATAAAATAATTATCCATACTTTATACTTTAAGAAATATTAATATAATATTCCTTTTTGGCTTAATCTCCCTAGCTTAGCCCCTTTTCCTTAACTTTTATCCCCCCCCTTTCCCTAACTAATGCAGTTTAGTCCCCCATACTCTTTTATCATGGTCGATCTGCGTGCAATGATGTATTTTATATTAATCCTGGGACATATACAAAAATATGCTCACTGGCCTTTAACATCTAGGCTCTCCAACCTAATCATCACAAAACGAGCTCACCAGCCTATAAAACACAACATATACACAAAGGATCCATGGCCTCAAAATTGTGTGCACTTAAGTTGTTGCGTGTGGTATCCTGGAATGTGCACACTTCATCATTTTACTGTGTAGTATATGTGTGCACTATGCCATGAAAGGTGCATACAAGAATGATATCAAACAACTCACCAACTTAAGTAGATTTTCATTTTTCATTTACAATTGGTTTCGGCCTAGGGATATTACACATAGAATCACCTCAAGGTAACACAAGTCCTCCTATTTGGAGTGGCTTGGATCCTTGAGGGAGCTCTCCCTTCCTTGTCCAAATTTGCCTCAGAACTTTGGTGTTGATATTGCTCTCTTCCTTGTTTTTCCATGCCTTCGTTGGTTGTGCTCCTTGTTCTCTTATATGGACTCCAAACATCACCTTTGTGAACTGTCGCATCCTTTGGGTTTGTCGCTCCCCTTTGTGGACCAATATGTCCAAACAAACCGATGCACCCATAAAACCATGTTCTCGTCAACCTTCGCATCCCTTGGGATCTTTGAGCCCCAAACTTGGGTGTTCTCCTCATGCTGACACACCCCAACCTCTTTGGTTTTCCCCATGCTTCACCTCATGCTTGGGTAAGCCCCTTAGCGTGTTCGTGTACCAAAGGCACCCACTTTCCCAACTAGTGCAACTCTTGAGTGCTAGAGAAACCCAAAATTATCTATCCTTGAGGACTTGGGTGAGGTTTATCGCACCCTTCTAGCCAAGGACCTTACATGAAGCATACCCATATCTGTTTTGAAATTTTCATGTATATATATATATATATATATATATATATATATATGAACACTTATAGGGTGATTTACATTGAGGATAAAGAAAAAAAGAAAGGGGAGAGTGGAATGTAACTCACTAGTTTTGATCCCTGGAATGTAAGGTAAATATGTGAATTAGGATGTGATCCAAATAGTATGGCCAAGGGCCAATGAATGTAAAGGATGTAAATTAAATTTTTTAATTAAAAAAATATGTGTCATTGGCTACAAAATAAGGGGGACTAAAATGATGGGGGGATATGACTCCACAAGAGAGCAACGAGAGGGGGCTAAGGGGGCCAAAGGGGCCAAAGTAAAAAATAGTAAAATATTTTATTATAACTCAAATTCCTTAGCTTAGTTTATCTAAAGGGCATATCAACCTTGAGATGCGTACACGAGTATTTGGGAAATAATTCCTTGAATACCAAGTGGCAAGTTAGATACATCCATACTTATTCCTTGTTTTTTTTTATCTCTTCATCATTCTACCATTATTCTATCCATTATTCCATCCATCTCTCTATCTTCTTTTTGTTGATATGAATTGAAAGATAAGGGAGACGAGCTTGTGAGGGGAGATGAATTATATGACTATTGTGAAAATTGATACTAAGCATCCTTGTAGATACCAATGATGATATTTCCTTGGCCAATTTATGTTGGATCCCAAGAAAGGGGTGTGAGAGACTAAGGGACTACATTACAGAGAAGGGGTTCCACATATCTGGGTTGTCCAAATTGAAGGGGGAATGAAATATGGTGATTGGGATGTTTGCATAAGTGAATAGGCTGATAAATTAGTGGGAACTGGGTTGAGAGAGAGTCTTTTTCTTCTTATGGACTTATAACCCTAGCACAAGGGTGTCCTATTGTAGAAAGACTTGGTGCAATAGTGCTTATGGTTGGGAGGAACATCCCACGTCAGTAGCCAGTTGTTGTAAATCATTATTAAAGATAAGTATTCTATTATATATTCTCTTATATGTGTTTATACAATTATTTATGTGAATTTATGTACTTAATCGTTGTAATGATTAAATGTATAAATGTGTATTTATAATCTGAAATTTAGTATAAATTCTATATGAGCCTACATATTATTTTTCACGTATAAATTGCATTATATGATAGGGAAAAGTATTTATTTGGTATTAGAGTGAATGTAATGGAAAAAAATGTGGAAATTGGAGAAAATTTACAAGTACCCCACCATCCCAATAGGTACCGAGGTAGTTGGGTACATTACATTTGGTCCTCAAAATATTTTACTAAATGAGGTAAAGAATTTTTCCCTCTACCTTCTCCCTGGAGTACCATTTTTCCTTTCCTACAAGTTATCCTTTCATCTCGATCTACCAAAGGTCAGTTTCCCTTGTCTAGTAGTTATAGAATTCTCCTACAAAAATGTATCTTCTACCAACCCTGCCTGAGATTCTAGTACTAATCCCTCTATGGTAAGTAGAATCTACTTATCAGTTACCTAATCCAACATGAAAGTCTCATAAAGTTTCATATTTTCCACATTCACTACTGAGTAAATATGCATATATGAAAGTAAACTAAATCTATTATAGACATTACAACCTACCTTCTTAAATACCTCAAAATAACCATATCACAAAACCTTAAATCTGTATAA